>CAJHQP010000949.1:0-140674 GCA_905132765.1 Moricandia arvensis
AATAGATGAAAGAACCGACTTAGATAACGGGTTTAATCTATACTATTATTTGCGAAGTGATTTTTCGCAACGGACTCTCACGTAAAAGTTAGAGCGGGTTTAATATCGTTTATTGCCCTTAATGAATAAAATTATAAATTATCATAAATAAAAACGAATTTAAATTATTTTATTACATAATTAAAATTAATAATAATAAAAATTATCCAAAATCTAAAATATATATATATATATTGTGTTGTTATCAAAAAAATCTTGTATAAAATTTAAAACTACAAAAAACAGAAAAGAAAAAATACATAACTAAATATTAAATCAAAATAAAATATTAATTTTATATATTGAGTGAATACTACAATTGATTTATCAAATTATAAAATTTTATAAAATATTTTACCCACAGTTGCGGACAACCCGCCTAGTAACATTATTTGCGAAGTGATTTTTCGTAACGGAGCTCCCACGTTAAAAGTTAGAGCGGTTAATTATCGTTTATACCCTTAATAAATAAAATATAAAAATTATTCAAAAATTTAAATTATTCTATTAGATTAAATGGATTACAAAAATCTAATACATCAATTATCCAAAACCTCTAAAAAATATCTTTTAAAATATCAAAAAGACTTTAAGAATCTCTGATATCTAGTACTCACCATATACTACATAGCTATATCACTAAGATTGTATGTTGGTCTGATCCAAAGACAATCTTATTCAATTCAAAAAACTAAAATTACCAAAAACAAAAAAACCACTCACTAAGATAGTAATCGACAGTGATCAAAATATGTATAATGTATAGCTTATCAATAATAATAATCTTCTTTCTAGTACGTTCTTTGACATTGAATAATAAATATTAAAGATCTAAATACATCTTTATCAAAAACTGTACAGATGCCCGCATCATGTGCGGCGAACCTCACAGCCTAGTGTATAGATAAGCCTGATAAGCACACATTATAAGATCGGAAAAGAAGAAGAAGAAGCAAAACTCGGTTTAGGGTTTTCACTCGAGTTTCTTTACAGCGTCGATAGAGAGACTCAGAGAGACTGAGATCGACAGTGGCGTTAGAGATCTAGGGTTCATTCCTAGTCATGTGGAACAACAACAACGACGGTATGCCGTTAGCCCCTCCTGGCACCGGCGGCTCGATGATGCCGCCACCGCATCCTTCCTACACTCCCCTCCCGCCGCCCTCTTCTAATCCGACTCCTCCTCCGGCGAGCCTACTCCCGAAGAAGCTGAGGCGAAGCTCGAGGAGAAGGCACGCAAATGGATGCAGCTGAACTCGAAACGATACGGTGACAAGAGGAAGTTCGGATTCGTGGAGACTCAGAAGGAGGACATGCCACCTGAGCACGTCAGGAAGATTATCAGGTAGAGTTTTTTTGAGATCCCTTGGTTTTGATTTTTACTTGGGTTGGAGACTAAAAGCTGTGTTTGTTGTTCAGGGATCATGGTGATATGTCATCGAAGAAGTTTCGTCACGATAAACGTGTATATCTTGGAGCTCTTAAGTTCGTTCCTCACGCTGTCTTCAAGCTCCTGGAGAATATGCCTATGCCCTGGGAGCAGGTTCTTAATAACTGATATACTGTTTATTGTCCTCTGTTTATATATGTAGCTTAACTCCCGTTTTCTTCCAGGTTCGAGATGTTAAGGTTCTGTACCACATCACCGGAGCTATTACATTCGTGAACGAGATTCCATGGGTTGTGGAACCTATTTACATGGCTCAGGTGGGTTAATAGCCTCTCTTTTCTTGCTTTTTTTGTGTATTGATGAGTTTCCAGGATGTAGTTTTGAGTGATATTTATTCTAGTTTGTCTGGTTTTACAGTGGGGCACTATGTGGATTATGATGCGAAGGGAGAAGAGGGATCGTCGTCATTTCAAGAGGAATGCGGTTTCCACCTTTTGATGATGAGGAGCCTCCACTGGACTACGCAGACAACTTGTTGGACGTTGATCCTCTTGAGCCGATTCAGTTGGAGCTCGACGAGGAAGAAGATTCTGCTGTACACACTTGGTTTTATGACCACAAGCCACTAGTAAAGACCAAACTGATTAATGGTCCCAGTTACCGGAGGTGGAATCTCTCTCTTCCAATTATGGCAACCCTTCACAGGCTTGCAGGCCAGTTGCTGTCTGATTTGATCGATCGCAACTACTTCTACTTGTTTGACATGCCGTCTTTCTTCACTGCCAAGGCTCTGAACATGTGCATACCTGGTACGCTACTTTCCTTCTCCTCTGGAATTTTGATAATTTTTGTTTCACTTTGGTTTCTTTTCTTCTTGTACTAATGCATTCTGTTACTCTTACGCAGGTGGTCCTAAGTTTGAACCTTTGTACCGAGATATGGAGAAAGGGGATGAAGACTGGAATGAGTTTAACGATATCAACAAGCTTATCATTCGTTCCCCTCTTCGAACTGAGTACAGAATAGCGTTTCCTCACCTGTACAACAATCGTCCCAGGAAAGTTAAACTGTGTGTGTATCACAGTCCTATGGTGATGTATATAAAGACCGAGGATCCTGATCTTCCTGCGTTTTATTATGATCCGTTGCTTCACCCAATAAGCAACACCAATAAGGAAAGGCGTGAAAGGAACGTTTATGAAGATGATGGTGAGGATGACTTTATCTTACCAGAGGGAGTGGAACCTTTGCTAAAAGACACCCACCTCTACACCGACACTACAGCTGCTGGCATTTCCTTGCTGTTTGCTCCGCGACCTTTCAATATGAGGTCTGGGAGAACAAGGCGGTCAGAAGATATTCCCCTGGTGTCAGAGTGGTTCAAGGAGCATTGGTAAGCTACGGGTCTACTTTTTTTCTCTTTCCCTTTCATAAATTACTTGTATATTTCCTAATGCTTTTCTGAACTCATTATCTGCAGTCCTCCAGCTTATCCAGTTAAAGTTCGAGTTAGTTACCAAAAGCTTTTGAAGTGCTATGTGCTGAATGCATTGCACCACAGACCACCTAAAGCCCAGAAGAAGAAGCACTTATTCCGCTCTCTTGCAGCTACAAAGTTTTTCCAAAGTACTGAGTTGGATTGGGTTGAAGTGGGTCTGCAAGTCTGCAGGCAGGGGTATAATATGCTGAACCTGCTGATCCACAGGAAGAATTTGAACTACCTGCACCTTGACTACAACTTCAACCTCAAGCCTGTTAAAACATTGACCACCAAAGAGCGAAAGAAGTCACGTTTTGGGAACGCTTTCCATCTCTGCCGTGAGATCCTCCGGCTGACAAAGCTTGTAGTTGATGCAAATGTTCAGTTCCGACTTGGAAATGTTGATGCTTTCCAGTTGGCTGATGGTCTGCAGTATATTTTCTCCCATGTTGGCCAGTTGACGGGTATGTATCGTTATAAATACAGATTGATGAGGCAGATTAGGATGTGCAAGGATTTGAAGCACTTGATATATTACCGTTTCAATACCGGTCCTGTTGGTAAGGGACCAGGGTGTGGATTTTGGGCTCCAATGTGGAGGGTATGGTTGTTTTTCCTTCGTGGAATAGTTCCTCTTCTTGAACGATGGTTAGGGAATCTTCTTGCTCGTCAGTTTGAGGGGCGTCATTCAAAAGGAGTTGCCAAAACTGTGACAAAGCAGAGAGTTGAAAGTCACTTCGATTTGGAATTGCGAGCTGCTGTCATGCATGACGTTCTTGATGCCATGCCAGGTTTCCATTCTTTCAAATGTGTTTTTACTTGTGTTTTCAATCATGAAATTGCTCTATATTCTTTTGGTTGAGATTTTCTTGTTATGTGCAGAGGGTATCAAGCAAAACAAAGCTCGGACAATATTACAGCATCTCAGCGAGGCATGGCGATGTTGGAAAGCTAATATCCCTTGGAAGGTCCCTGGGTTACCCGTGCCAATTGAGAATATGATCCTGCGTTATGTCAAGTCTAAGGCTGATTGGTGGACAAATGTTGCTCACTACAATCGTGAGCGTATCAGAAGAGGGGCTACTGTTGATAAGACTGTTTGCAGAAAGAATCTTGGAAGGTTGACTCGTCTTTGGCTAAAGGCAGAACAGGTCTGTACATTTTTCTATGTCTTTATTGATATGATTAAACAAATTCTATAAATAAGCTTCGTTTACAGTTTTGAGTAAATTAGTTCCCTGTATTCTTCATTATCAGTTCTCTGATGAATTATCCTTGTAAACCTGTCACAGGAACGGCAACACAATTACCTGAAAGATGGTCCGTATGTCACTCCAGAGGAAGCACTAGCAATTTATACAACGACTGTGCACTGGCTGGAATCGAGGAAATTTTCTCCAATTCCATTCCCGCCATTGTCATACAAACATGACACAAAGTTGCTTATCCTGGCCCTTGAGAGACTGAAGGAATCATACAGTGTTGCTGTGAGGTTGAATCAGCAGCAGCGAGAGGAGCTTGGTCTAATTGAACAAGCGTATGACAATCCTCATGAAGCTCTGTCGAGAATTAAACGTCATCTCCTCACCCAGCGTGGCTTCAAAGAGGTAGCTTGACCCTTCACTATATATTGGAGCAATGAGTTCTCAAGGTTATTGTAATTAACTGATGGTGAATCCGTTCTCTGCAGGTTGGCATAGAGTTTATGGATCTATACAGCTACTTGATTCCAGTTTATGAAATAGAGCCTCTGGAGAAGATTACCGATGCCTATCTTGACCAATACTTGTGGTACGAGGGTGATAAGCGCCACTTGTTCCCAAATTGGATCAAGCCAGCAGACTCAGAGCCGCCACCACTTCTGGTTTACAAGTGGTGTCAAGGTATCAATAATTTGCAAGGCATATGGGACACAGGTGATGGGCAATGTGTGGTGATGCTCCAGACTAAGTTTGAAAAGTTCTTTGAGAAGATCGATTTGACCATGTTGAACAGGTATCTACTCGTTCATTAATGGTACATTAATTCTCAGTTTTCTGTGCTAATAAGTATTCTGTGTTATTTTTTCAGGCTGCTTCGTTTGGTTCTTGACCACAATATTGCGGATTATGTGTCTGCCAAGAACAATGTGGTTCTGTCTTACAAAGATATGAGTCATACTAACTCGTATGGTCTGATTAGAGGACTTCAGTTTGCATCTTTTGTTGTTCAGTTTTATGGACTATTGCTTGATCTTTTGCTTCTTGGTTTGACTCGGGCGAGTGAAATTGCTGGGCCTCCACAGATGCCTAACGAGTTTATGACGTTTTGGGATACAAAAGTGGAGACGCGTCATCCCATAAGACTGTATTCTCGGTATATAGACAAAGTTCATATAATGTTCAAATTTACCCATGAAGAGGCCAGGGATCTTATTCAGCGCTATCTTACTGAGCATCCTGATCCCAACAATGAAAACATGGTGGGATACAACAATAAGAAGTGCTGGCCAAGAGATGCAAGGATGAGGTTGATGAAACATGATGGTATGTTCTTTCCTTTTATGCTCTCCGACAGACATTTAAGCATGCATTTGTTTTTGTGTCTCATTTTTTGTTCATCTTTCAGTCAATCTTGGTCGAAGTGTCTTCTGGGACATGAAGAATCGTCTTCCTCGGAGCATCACAACTTTGGAGTGGGAGAATGGCTTTGTCTCTGTCTACAGCAAGGATAATCCTAACCTGCTCTTCAGCATGTAATGTTCCATTCGAGTATTCTTGTCCAGTTGTTACTAGGCGAGGTCTTTGTTGGGACCATAGTTTGTTTATGCTTCTGTCATCACTGATACTCTTGCAATTGTGCCTGCAGGTGTGGATTTGAAGTTCGCATACTTCCAAAGATCAGGATGACTCAGGAAGCTTTCAGCAACACAAGAGATGGTGTCTGGAATCTGCAAAATGAGCAGACCAAGGAGAGGACTGCCGTTGCTTTTCTGCGGGTTGATGATGAGCATATGAAGGTGTTTGAGAATCGTGTGAGGCAGATCCTTATGTCTTCAGGATCAACCACCTTCACCAAAATTGTCAATAAATGGAATACAGCTCTAATTGGTATATGTTATGAGCCTGCTTTGTCACCACTGATAGCTTTCAATAATGTGTGGTTAGCATTAAGCTGTGCAACTTTTTTTGTGTGTACAGGTCTCATGACTTACTTCCGTGAAGCCACTGTGCATACGCAAGAGCTGTTGGATCTACTGGTCAAGTGCGAAAACAAGATTCAAACAAGGATTAAGATAGGGCTGAACTCAAAGATGCCTAGTCGGTGAGCAAATGTTCTTATTAAATTAAGGTCTGCATGTTAGAGCTGTATATTAATGTTTCTTAATCTGATTCCTTTTATTTTATTTTTTCTTGCCAGATTTCCTCCTGTAATCTTCTACACTCCAAAGGAAATTGGTGGGCTGGGAATGTTGTCAATGGGTCATATTTTGATTCCGCAAAGTGACCTTCGGTACAGCAAGCAGACAGATGTTGGGGTAACCCACTTTAGGAGTGGAATGAGCCATGAGGAAGATCAGCTTATACCAAATCTGTATCGTTACATACAGCCATGGGAAAGTGAATTTATTGACTCACAGCGTGTGTGGGCAGAGTATGCTTTAAAGAGGCAGGAAGCGCAGGCCCAAAATAGGCGTCTTACATTGGAGGATTTGGAGGTACGCAACATACTTGTCATTTGTTACATCCTTACTTAAGTAGAGCACTGAGATGAATGTTAGTTTACTGGCTTGCCTCCTTTTGGTAGCTGCCTAGTTCTTTTTTGGAAGCCCAAGTTTAAGATTATTTTGCAATTTATGTCTGGTTTCTATAATATTTTTTTTGGCGTGTATATGACAGGACTCTTGGGATAGGGGGATTCCTCGAATAAATACCCTATTTCAGAAGGATAGGCACACTTTAGCGTATGATAAAGGTTGGAGAGTTCGGACTGACTTTAAGCAGTACCAAGTCCTCAAACAAAATCCTTTTTGGTGGACACACCAGAGGCATGATGGGAAGTTGTGGAATTTAAACAATTACCGAACTGATGTTATCCAAGCTCTTGGAGGTGTTGAGGGTATCCTTGAGCACACTTTATTCAAGGGGACATAGTAAGTCTGCTTTTCCTTTGCTTATCATTGTTTCATGATGACATCTACTGTTCAGTTGTTCACAGCTTTTATTTAAGGGTATCACATTAAGTTTGCTAATTTTTGTGCTTTTTAATTGAAATCAGTTTCCCAACATGGGAGGGTCTTTTCTGGGAGAAGGCATCTGGGTTTGAGGAGTCGATGAAATATAAGAAGCTGACGAATGCACAGAGGTCTGGTCTGAACCAGATTCCAAATAGAAGATTCACGCTTTGGTGGTCGCCAACAATCAACCGGGCGAATGTTTATGTGGGTTTCCAAGTGCAGTTGGATCTGACAGGAATATTTATGCATGGAAAGATTCCTACACTGAAGATATCTCTGATTCAGATTTTCCGTGCCCATTTGTGGCAAAAGATCCATGAGAGTGTTGTTATGGATCTTTGTCAAGTATTGGACCAAGAGTTGGATGCTTTGGAGATAGAAACTGTTCAGAAGGAGACAATTCATCCAAGAAAGAGTTATAAGATGAACAGCTCTTGCGCTGATGTTCTTCTATTTGCTGCCCATAAATGGCCGATGTCAAAACCAAGCCTTGTTGCTGAGTCAAAGGATATGTTCGACCAGAAAGCTAGCAACAAGTATTGGATAGATGTGCAACTTCGTTGGGGAGATTATGATTCCCATGATATTGAGCGTTATACTAGGGCCAAATTCATGGATTACACAACTGATAACATGTCAATCTATCCATCTCCAACAGGTATTTATTACTTTTCCAGTTTCGCTTTGTTTTGTTAAGCCTTTGCTTTTCTGCAGTTCGTTTATATTTTGATAAAATCCGTGCAGGTGTGATGATTGGGCTTGATCTGGCATACAATTTGCATTCTGCCTTTGGCAATTGGTTCCCAGGTTCTAAACCTCTTCTAGCTCAAGCGATGAACAAGATCATGAAGGTACTAAGTTTTTTTATATCAGGCTGTCTTGTGCAGAGCCCTTTTTGCTTAAATTTTAAGTCAACTTATCGATTGAACTATGCATATTGCAGTCTAATCCAGCTCTGTACGTATTGAGGGAGAGGATAAGGAAAGGTTTGCAGTTATACTCATCTGAGCCTACAGAGCCATATTTGTCATCTCAAAACTATGGTGAAATATTCAGCAATCAAATTATATGGTTTGTGGATGATACCAATGTCTATCGTGTCACAATTCACAAGACATTTGAAGGAAATTTAACAACAAAGCCAATCAATGGTGCGATCTTTATTTTCAATCCAAGAACTGGGCAGCTATTCCTGAAGGTATGCTTCTTCTACCATTGTTTACTTAAGATTATGCATGTTTTGACGCAACTTCTTCTTTTTATTACGTCCTACATGCAGTTGGATGTTAAGTAACTGCTTTTTGTTTCTATAGGTTATCCATACAAGCGTTTGGGCTGGTCAGAAGCGTCTTGGTCAGCTAGCTAAATGGAAAACTGCTGAAGAGGTGGCTGCACTTGTGCGGTCTCTCCCTGTTGAAGAACAGCCAAAACAAGTTATTGTCACTCGTAAAGGAATGCTCGATCCCCTTGAGGTCCACTTGCTGGATTTCCCCAACATTGTTATCAAGGGAAGTGAACTGCAGCTTCCGTTCCAGGCGTGCCTCAAGATTGAGAAATTTGGTGATCTGATTTTGAAGGCCACAGAACCACAGATGGTCTTGTTCAATATCTATGATGATTGGTTGAAGAGTATCTCTTCGTATACTGCCTTTTCAAGACTTATTCTGATCCTTCGTGCGCTTCACGTGAATAATGAGAAGGCTAAGATGTTGTTGAAGCCCGACAAGTCTATTGTCACTGAGCCACATCACATATGGCCCTCTCTCACTGACGACCAGTGGATGAAGGTAATTGATCTGTCAGTTTTTCATTTAGTTAGTTTCTTTCTATATTTTTAAATCTTATTTGATAAGATCCCTCTTAATCTGATTTCGTCTCTGTATCTACAGTTTTTTACTGGTCTTGAGTTATTTATAGTATTTAGGCTTCTCTTTCCTGATTCACAATTATGTTTATTTCAGGTGGAGGTAGCTCTGAGGGATCTTATTCTATCTGACTACGCAAAGAAGAACAATGTGAATACCTCAGCTCTGACACAATCAGAGATCAGAGATATTATCCTTGGAGCTGAGATTACCCCACCCTCTCAACAGAGGCAACAGATAGCTGAGATTGAGAAACAGGTACCCTTAATTGTGATTTGCATTGGGTTTTGGAACAAACATTCAAAAAAAAAAAACAAGTCTGTGAATGTAATTCTGTATTCACTGTGGAACTTATATCTCCATTGCAGGCAAAAGAAGCCAGCCAGCTTAATGCTGTCACAACCAGAACGACAAATGTTCATGGTGATGAGCTCATTGTCACTACCACTAGCCCCTACGAGCAATCTGCATTCGGTTCCAAGACAGATTGGCGTGTGCGTGCAATATCAGCTACCAACCTCTACCTCAGAGTCAATCACATCTACGTGAACTCAGATGACATAAAGGTAAGAATCCAATTCATCAGGTTCACTTTTTCCAGATAAATAAAAGCCTCCTCGGGTCTTGCCCTCAACATTATTTCTTGCTTGTTCACAGGAGACCGGATACACATACATCATGCCAAAGAACATCCTGAAGAAGTTCATATGCATAGCAGATCTTCGTACTCAAATAGCTGGATATCTATATGGTATAAGCCCCCCGGATAATCCCCAGGTGAAGGAAATTCGTTGTGTTGTGATGGTGCCGCAGTGGGGTAGTCATCAGCATGTTAACCTGCCGTCAGCTCTTCCCGAGCATGATTTCTTAAACGATCTCGAGCCTTTGGGATGGCTGCACACACAACCTAACGAGCTCCCTCAATTGTCACCACAGGTAATATATATATACGCATTTATCTTTCTATACCTTGTTTTCAGCCTGTTAAACAGATTACTAACTGATGTCTGTGATTAGGATGTTACCTCTCATTCCCGGATTCTGGAGAACAACAAGCAATGGGATGGAGAAAAATGTATCATCCTGACATGCAGTTTCACTCCGGGATCCTGCTCTTTGACATCATATAAATTAACCCAAGCCGGATATGAATGGGGACGTCTCAACAAGGACACAGGCAGCAATCCTCATGGCTACCTTCCCACCCATTATGAAAAGGTTCAAATGCTATTGAGTGATCGGTTCCTCGGGTTTTACATGGTAAGGAGCTTAGCAGTAATAGTATATTACCCTTTTTTTTTAATGGCTTTGTCCTTGATGATGATGAGTTTGAAAATGGTTTTGTTCTGCTATATATAGGTTCCTGAGAACGGACCGTGGAACTACAATTTTATGGGAGTGAAGCACACGGTGGGGATGAAATACAGCGTGAAACTTGGAACCCCAAAGGAGTACTATCACGAGGAACATCGACCCACTCATTTCCTGGAGTTCAGCAACATGGAGGAGGCTGACATCGCTGAGGGAGATCGTGAAGACACGTTTGCTTGACCACTATGTTTACCACGTTTTGTAACGTCCTTGCTAGACTTGTAATGTCGTATGTACTAGGCAAATAAGTGACTGAGTTTTATGGCGTTGTGTGTGGTAAGATTGTACTGTCCCTATAACATCTTTTTCCAGTAGAGCTAAATCTTGTATGTGTATGCAATCGCTCATGGATGGTGAAGAAACTTAGTTATGTCTTTGAAAACTAAAAATGCTATTTGAAATCATGAGAGGTAGAAAGGCAACTAACTTCCTTGTAACAAATGGGGGAAAAGCTCCGTTTTTAACTTGGATAGGATATATTTACAGCAGGTTTGTTTTAAATACCTTCCCTAACGCGTTTCCAGGAGTAGTTTATTGCTAATGATTCAAACCCAAATTACACCCAGATCCTGACCATCTTAATGGTGCTCTAAATGTTGTTTGGTTCTTTATAGGCAGTTAAGCAAGTTCTTGAAGTACTAGATTAGATGAGAGTAAACATCTGCGGTAACACTTTGACTCAAAAACAGATATCCGTTTGTTTGTGACATTCCTAAGATTTGACGAGGTAATTGCATCCTACTTTCATTACTCTGCGTTGTAACCAAGAGAAATGACACAGTAAGCGTACGAGTTTGTGATGTTGAAACGCCGATGTATGCGGTTCACTTCAAAAGTGCAACAAGAAACTTTTAAAGGGAGTAGTCGAATCTGTTCAACCACACGAAAGACATTTACCAAATCCATGGTATGAGTAGTACCGTCAACATGAATCACATCAAGCGGCATTACTATGGAAGCCACCCTTCGACCAACCCTTTTGGGATCATTCTTCAGGGACCAAACATCGATTTCTCTTCGCCTCATGATCGACACATGAATCGCCAAATGAAAGTGTCTCTTCACATATAAAATCTTTCACACGTTGAGTTGAGCTGAGTTATGTCTTCAAAAAGTTAGACACCTCCATGAGTTGATACTTAATGAGTTTCTATGCAATTAAAAAAATTATAGAAATTAGGAAAGAGATATATATTTACACTTTTTAATAAAATCTATTTTAATCATTTTTTTAGATGCTATTTTGAGGATATATTTTTTTAAGTCTATTTAAATCATTATTTCATAATTAAACTTTATTAAATATCAATTTCTTTTAGTTTAGAGGCTCGCCTAACATATTGCACCAGTAAAGGTGCCCTTAGAACCATCTTTACCAAATTAAGTTTTGAGTCCTTAACATTTTAAAGCGATGTTGAGTGCTACTTTGTTTTGAGAAAATAAAAGCGTCATATTTGGTATGTTACAATTTGCCGTCGGAATTTACCTAAATAAATAAAAATGTTTTATCGCTTTAATTGATGATCGCGTTTTAGAAAAAAAAGTAACATGACTTGATAACATGTTTAAGGGAATTTATGAAAAACAAAGTATTCTTTTTCAAATTTTGATAAGAAACAAAATAAACACAGATTTATATTTTTCATTATTTAATCTTTGTTTCATTTATTTTCGTTTAACATACAGTAACCTAGAAGTTTTATATAAATATTTTAAATCAATTAAACCATAGTATAAAAGAATAACATCCTTCTACGGTTCTATTCTACCTAACAATATATAGCTTTCTTTGGGGATAAGTATTGAAATATATTTTGACAATTGAGATAATATTTTACTTTGTTTTATTTCCTTTTGGGGAGTCTCAATTATTCAATCTTGCGTTATCCATCTGAAATGATTAATATTATATATTTATATGATTATAACAATTTTGTCTCCCTCCTTTAACTTGTACGGCTTATTTTCTAAAGTTAAAATCATTTTCTTCAATCCTTCAATAATTCTCACCAACCCTAATTTCCCCAAATTGGGATTTTCTTGAAATTCACCTCCTATTATCCAAATCCAACCATGGCTCTATTGCTGGAAGAGATCATTAGATCAGTCGAAGCCTTTCTCAAGCTCAAAAACTCGACCCAGAAACCCTACGTCGACCCAAATCTCGACCCGGTTCTCCTCGTCCCGGGTATAGCCGGCTCCATTCTCAACGCCGTTGATCATGATACAGGGAAAGAGGAGCGTGTTTGGGTCAGAATCTTCGGCGCCGATCATGAGTTTCGAACAAAGATGTGGTCTCGATTCGATCCTTCAACTGGTAAATCGATTTGGGTTTGATTAATTGATTGTAATATTTAAATTTCTATTTAAAGATTTGATGTTTTATTGTAAAGTCATCAGCTTTTTGGTTTGCTTAAGCTCTTTAGGATGTTTTGTCTGAAACAGGTAAAACAATATCTCTTGACAAGAAAACGAGTATTGTTGTTCCTCAAGAGAGAGCTGGGTTACTTGCAATTGATGTCTTAGACCCTGATCTGGTAATGTTAAATACTCTCTAGCTGTTTGGTTCATGAGCTTGTCTTATGTCTGATCAAGTCAAATGGTTTGTGTAGATTGTTGGGCGTGAGTCTGTGTTCTATTTCCATGAGATGATTGTTGAGATGCTTGGATGGGGATTCGAAGAAGGGAAGACTCTTTTTGGTTTTGGTTATGATTTTCGCCAAAGCAACAGGTGAAGAACACACTTATCTTCTGGTTTTGATGGTGTTGATCGGTGTATTGACTGTTTGTGCAATGGTATGTAGGCTGCAGGAAGCTATGGACTCGTTTGCTAAAAAGTTGGAATCAGTTTACAAAGCTTCAGGAGAGAAGAAGATTAATGTTATTAGTCATTCTATGGGAGGGCTGTTGGTGAAATGTTTCATGAGTCTCCACAGTGATGTATTTATATCCTCTTTTTTTTTTTAGTCGTTAATCGTTTCTTATGTTATCTTTACATCTCAGTCTAATTTGTCTACTCTCGTCAGATATTTGAGAAGTATGTACAGAATTGGATTGCTATTGCTGCTCCATTTCGAGGTAAGTTTACAGACTTGTAGTAGTACTGATTGTACTCGAGACGGTAACTAGATTGATTCGGTTTTGTTTATCTATTCGGTTTTGTTTATTGATTCAGGTGCTCCTGGATATATCACATCAACTTTACTGAACGGAATGTCATTTGTTAATGGCTGGGAACAGAACTTCTTCGTCTCAAAATGGAGTATGCATCAACTGGTACAATGATCAGTTACCAATAATCCCTTTTGGTTATATCTTGATATTGTTTGTTTGATACAATTGTCCCTTTGTTTATTCGATATTTTTCAGCTTATTGAGTGTCCATCCATATATGAGCTGATGTGTTGCCCGTATTTCAAATGGGAACTCCCTCCTGTTTTAGAGCTGTGGAGAGAGAAAGAGAGCAATGATGGAGTTGGGACCTCTGGTGTTGTTCTTGAGTCTTACCGCAGTCTAGAAAGCCTTGAAGTGTTTACCAAATCTCTTTGTGATAATAAAGTAAGTTACGCCCTACCACACATGTTTCATTAAAAGACGATATTGTGAATACACAGACGTTGATCCTATGCTCCCCACAAATTTATCAGGCTGATTATTGTGGAGAGCCTATCGATCTTCCTTTTAACTGGAAGATCATGGAGTGGGCTCACGAAACCAAGAGAGTGTTACACAATGCCAAGCTCCCTTCTAAAGTTAAATTCTACAACATATATGGGACCAATCTAGCAACCCCTCATAGTGTTTGGTAAATGTTTCTTGATTTGAGTTCTCAGTTCATTCTTGGAACTTGTTCTTCCTTTACTAAATTCGATATACACTACTCCTCTGCAGCTACGGTAATGAGAAAATGCCCGTCAAAGATCTAACGAACCTAAGATACTTCCAGGTAACATATCAACTTTCATTGTAATAGACAAGAAGTTTATCTTTTTCTCATATTCTGATGTTAGATCATCTTTTCTTGTAATCACAGCCGACATATATATGTGTTGACGGTGATGGCACAGTCCCGGTGGAATCTGCCATGGTATGTGTTTCTCAAAAACTTGTATTTGATTGGTTTTAGGTTAATCATTTCTCTTTGGTTGTGTCTTTCCCAAGGCGGATGGGCTTGAAGCAGTAGCAAGAGTTGGAGTCCCCGGTGAGCACCGAGGAATCCTCAACGACCACCGTGTCTTCCGGATGCTCAAACAGTGGCTAAACGTAGGCGAGCCTGACCCGTTCTACAACCCGATAAACGATTATGTCATTCTTCCCACCACATTCGAAATGGAGGAGCACCACGAGAATGGAGTGGAGGTTGCTTCCGTGAAAGAGTCGTGGGACATCACATCAGACGACAACAACAAGAATGGTGCCACAGCAGCACCAACAGTGAGCTCCATATCGGTGTCTAGACCAGGGGATGATCAGAACCCTCAAGCTGAAGCTCGTGCAACGTTAACGGTCCATCCACAAGAAGATGGTAGACAACATGTCGAGCTTAATGCTGTGTCTGTCTCTGTTGATGCATAAAACCGCGTCTTACCATTTGTAACATGTCAAGTGTAAGTGTCGTGTGTCTGCGTCTGTACATAGCAAACGAATCCCATGCCTCCTGTACATTAATCGTAATAATACGTTTCGTGTTTCAATTGTTGTTTAAGCGTACAAGATTCAGGTCTTTTAATAAAAAAATAACACTTGATATCTTAATTTGGGTGGAGAAAGTTGAAGGGACTGAGGGAGCATCGAAGTATTTCCCTTTCTGCTAACGTCTCCAACAACAAGGAACTTTATTTTTAAAGATGGCTGATCTTCAAAATGAAGATCTAAGAGTGAGTTTTAATAACAATAAACCTCAAATATATCTTTAAATGCTAATGTATATTACATTTTAGTCTTCAATTTTAATAATAATTAATTATAAGCATTAAAACTTTATAAATAAATAATAAATATACGCTAATAAAATAAAACACGATGTTTATAATTTATATATGGCTATTTTGGTTCAACGAATAAGTAAATCTTTAATTTCTTAAAATAAAATATATTTTCTAAATAAACGAGTTACAAAATAATTCAGTTATGTATGTAAATATTTCTATTTTATATAATATTTTGTACTAATAATTCTGATTTTAATTTTAACATGTTTATATGTTTATGTACTAATAATAATTTATATTAAGATATATTTGGATATTTAATGGGAATGCAATTACAAAAATTAAAGTGATACAAAATTAATACTATTATAATTATATGTAACTTACATAATATAGGGATTAAAATGAAAAGTAAATTTTGTTTTGAAGTTTTGAATAGTGAATCTTCAAATTTGAGAAATTATTGTTTATACACTATAATTTTAAGGGTTTAAAAGTTTGTTAGAAAGCCAAAAGCCTTAAAATTTGAAAGTTTAAAAATGTGTTGGAGATACTCTAAACCTAGTTGGTTTACTCTCAACCGTTAACCAGCTCGAATCCCAATCCCAACACTAACTACATGAAAGATGGTGCACTTCCTGCTTTAGAATCCAGAGAAGTCGCACAAGGAATCTTATGGTCTCAGTGTGGAATCGGATTCTTCTTGCATGATAGACCATGTAAGATATTGTTACTTTCCGGATCATACAGAGGCCTGAATGGTACTCTTAAGGAAAGATCATCATGGAGAGGTTTGAAGGATATAGAAGAATTGCCTAAATTACAATAGAATTATGAATGTATTAGAACATGATTAGTGGCAGGCTTTCAAGGAATTTATCATCATTAAATAACTAATAAAAAAAAATAAAGAAAGAGAAAAAGAAATGAGAGAAAAAATTTTCATGCAAAAGACTCATCAATTGTGAAAACCTCAACTGTTCTTTTTAAATGGTCCAGCTCAAAAAAAATATAAAACATTAATAAATAATTAAAATAATAACTTTATTTTGAGAGACCGAATCAGATTCTTATTGTTAATGGTCCTTTCAGATTGGTGAATTATAATGAAAATATTTTGGTTTTTGGTAGGAGAATGTCCATGCTATTGGAATAAGATCATTTGGTGTGTTAAGCTTGCGCTTGAAAGACAGTATGGACATGAGACTTGTGGAGTCGGGTTTCAAACCCAGTTCAATAAGGGCAAGTTTAACCCTAAGAGCCTCTAAAGGGTTCTTAGTTTTTTTTTCAGGAACTAATCGCGGGCTGCCACATATTTGTGGGGCTCGCGAATAGTACAAGAACTCTTTAAGAGTTGGTTCTTGCACAAGAGGAAGAAGGAGTGGCTCTTACGGATTTTGCGGGTCCCACCCCTTAAGAACCCCCTAAAAACCGGGAATAAACGTGCTCTAATCTAAAGTTTCGACAAGATAACAATAGGGTCAAAAGGATGAAAACCATCTTCAGTTGGAAGGATAGTCAATACCGAGTTCATGTGATCAGACCAAAACATAAAAGAGATTGAAACATTAAATGTGATCTTAAAAACACTTAAGGGGGGGGGGTTATTGGCAAGTGAATTCTTATGGATTTTGAAAATTTTGAGACTCCCTTGTTATTGGTTCATGGATTTCAAAAATCTTGATAGAATCCATTGTTATTGGTTTAAGAATTTTCAAAATCCATTCAAATTCCTTGTTATTCAAAAAATTTAGTTTTTATTGATTCTCTAATTCTAACTAAATCTAGTGTTATTGGGACATGAATTCTATCCATTTTTACTCATAAGACTAAACTTTCAAAATATGATATGTATCCATGAGATTTTCAAAATCCATATGATAAAAACTAGAAAACAAATAATTATTCTTACCAAATATCTATTGAACTTTCAATCCAAATTATATTTCTAAAGTTGAGTCTTACATTTTTGAAAATATAATTATATTTTATAAACTTATATTTTGAATTTATAATTATATTTATATATTATTCATACTTTACATTTTATATGATTTCATTTTTGAATATATAATTATATTTATATTGTTTCTTCATTAATTAGAATAATATAAATGATATATTTATTGCTTTTCAAAAAGAATGATAGAAAAGAGGGAATACAAATTCATAAAAGTCTATACCAATCTAAGAAAACGTATGATCAAATTTTATAAGTCAATGCATATATAGTTTCAAAATCCACAAAACTTTTAAAATCTATCAACTTTTAAAATTCACAAACTCTTCACAATCATATTCTTTCGAGCAATTTATTGTTGCTATTGTTTGACCCATTGCTTGAACTTGGTAAACATATCATTTTTACGATGTACATAAATCATAGTGACTTTCGTATTCAAATTTATTGTTTAAGCTTTACAAGATTCAATGTTTTAATTATTGGTTCTAATAGCAATACCTTTTACAATCAGACCGGACTTCCACAATCCACCTTTAACCTCATGCATGGAAAACTCCATATTCCTTGACATAAATTCCGGCGATGTCATAAACTCACCGGCTAGAATATCCACCCACTGGTGTCTTCCTAACAGATTCATATTCTCTTGTCGCTCTTTGGTTTCTCCTGTCGGTAAAACCAATTTGAATTTAACCGGAATATCCCATCCCTGCGCAGGATCAACACACAAACACAACCTCGTAGAAACTGTTGGGAGTTAGATTCTCCATCTCGAAGCTTCCAACTACTTCTAACCATGCTGCCCATTCCAGCTTGGCAACCTCATTTCTTGCATCACTATAAACAAATTTAGAGATTCAATGAAAACTTAAAATACACACTTGTTTTTCTTATCTGATTTTCATCTGATAAATGATGATACATCTGAGTTATATAAAATGTAATTGTTGATTTATCTAGACTTATACAGTGTTGTACACTTCAACTCAACCTGATCGTTGTTTGTTATATAGTTTTTATTAAATGTATTTTGTGTACAAGCTGTTCGCAGTTAAGTATATACTATAAAATTAAACAAGGGTATAAATTTTGACTGGCATAAATTCCATTTTTTTTTATGTCTTGTTAAACAATGTTTGATTCTTTATTCTTTTCATCTGATATCTTAGCTTTATTCATCGATTATCGCCACGACAATAGAATTTCGAATAACTCTCCAGAAAAGTGAGCTAGCGAATAAAGCTAGGTCACAGCCGGTCTTATCCCGATCGCATCTGACGAGTAAGGAAGGATTCAACACTCATCACCACTCATTTACCAATCAATCTACTTTTATTATAATAATATGATTTAGACTGATCCGTTATATATCATAAAGATATCGTAAATAATTTGTATCTGATTATATTAGAAAATATATCTACAATGGTGTATAAGGTTAAGGTTAATTAAAAAAGGTTAAGATTCATTAAGATAAATTCTTTAATCACAAACTCTAATCACTTCAATTTTATTATAAATTATCAATATGATATCGGTATATCATTTCTTACGTGTTGGAAAAGTTAGCCCATTATTTTATTTTTATTAAAAGATTCACTATTTTTGTACGCTGTCAGAAAATGATTATGCTACAATTACGTATGTACTTTAAACTATTAAAATCTATATTAAAGTATCATTAGTCTACTAAAATCTAACTTTTGGTGCTTAATGATTATTTAGCGAGATATTATTCTTTTTTTTTTGAAACACTACTGAATTATTCAACTTAGTTATCTCACTACTGAAATTTCAATTAGAACCTACATTATACTATTCATCTTCTTGTTTCGATAAAAAAAGATTTGGCATTTGGTTGAAACATCAGTCGGATCATTACCCTCTTACTAATATATAACAAATGTTTATTGATCGGATTATTTATTACATACATACACTCAAATCATAAACTCGAATTTAAACTTCAAACATTACAACACCAACTCTCTGGTTTTATTTAATACTAACATCAAAGTAGGTAATCTAAAGTAACAATACAATATATTGAACCTTATCATATATATGGCGCGGTGTGAAACATATATATAGAAAGGTTCAGTGGTGGTGGCATATTAATTTGTATATTTGGGAAGAATATCAACACCTTTGAGGTAGAGCCCTTTCTTCCAAAGGCCAGTCTCATACTCATATAATGAGAATGTGATTTCTCCGGTGGAATTTTTCTCCGGCTTGAACTCTCCGACTATAATATCGACCCATTGATACCTTGGTATTTCCCTTAAACTCACCTTTTGCTCATGCACACCGTTAGGCAAGACTAGCTTAAGGTTCACAGGCGTGTCCCATCCATAGGCTGGATCCTCTAGCTTCACCTTAAAGATCACCTCGTACGTAATCCCTGGAGTGAGATTCTTCATGTCGAATTTTCCCGTGATGTCGAGCCAACACACGTTTTTCAACGCCACAGCTTCTACAGCTGCCTCGCTTTTAAAATTCACCAAAGAAAATAAATCATGCACGGTTTAAGTTAGTACATAGCAAAAATACCATATATACATGTTTTAACTCCAAAAATAGCATAAGTTTGGAAGAAAAAAAACCGAGAAGTTCCTAAATTTGTCACAAATAGATGGTTTTTGAATCATTTACTTTGTCTTTATAAACGTGCTAAAAGCCTAAACCGAATAATAATTTGGATTTGTATGAAATTATAGGATCTTTTGTGGTAATTTGTAGAACAAAAAAATGTTGTTTAAAAAAAACAAATCTCCTTAATAATGTATACATGCTTGAAGGATCTAATTTCGAGTTTGGTGGAGAAAACAATGATTCACACTTCCTCTTCTGTAGATCAAGTATTCCCAATTTAAAACTAAAATGAATATTCAAAATTTATAATAAATCATTGATCATGTCGTTGTACTATTTATAGTGGGCGTTTTTAGATTAAACGTATCTTACTTTGGTGACTCCTTGTTGGGAAACCAGGTCCAATAGTTGGGGTCATCCGACCAAGTGATCGAGAGGTTCCTTGGACAGAGCATGAAGCAGTTCCTGTTTTTCTCGTCCACCCAAGATTTGATCTGTTCGAGTGTTTTAAATATAAACTCAAAAATACACATTTTGCTCTATAGAACGATACCATCGACGTGTTTCTCGAGATAGAAAACAAAAATGATCTAATTATTTTTCAGAGAAATAAGAGTACTAACCAGATTATTGGGCTTCAAGAGAACTTTGGAACGTGGCTTTTTAGTGGAGGGAGAGATTGGAGCCTTGGCATCTTTGAGAATGGCCTTGTTGTTATGTGGAGTATCTAATAACTTCGGTTCAACCTTTTCTATCATCTCCCGTTTACCAAACTTCAAGTTCGTAAACATCTTCTCCCGAGACCTTTTTTTTTTTTTTGCAAATGTGTTACCTCAATTTTCAGATTGACAAATAATCTCAGCTAAATTTATAGCTCTAGGGAAAGGGGATTTAAAGAATTTATTCCGGAAAAAAAAGAACTTATTCTGTTTTGTCATACTTGAGTTCATTGTGCTTTTTTGTTTATGGTTCGAATTTTGTATAACCGGTTACATCAGAACAAAAAAATCAAGCTATTCTCATATTATGCAAAAGTGGGATCTTTTTTTGTTTTAATTTAACATTTTAAAAACTTATTTGTCCATAATCTTCTTAAACCGGAGACCGGACCATGTTAAATGAAATTTAGCCTAGTTGGTTTTAACTTTTAAGACATTAGATCTTCTAGACCCTTCTCTTTTGGGTGGTTAATTGCTCTTTTTTTTTCTTTTCTTTTTTTTTGGGTGGTTAATTGCTACGACAGCTGAACTTGCAACATCGGTGATTTTCCTTTTTGATATTTACAGTAGTCAGTATAAGAAAAACGTGACTAATAATTAATGGATTTTATTAAGTAAAAATATGATTAATATTTAATGGGTTTTTCCCTTTAATTAGAATAAATAGAATAGCATCAATAAATAGTACAATTCCATTTTGGCTTAGGAATATATACTAGTTGGTCCACCACTAGTGCTTTAATAATAATCTTTCTAAAACATACTAGTGCTTGAAGGAGATAATTATAATCAATGTTGTAAATCAATAATCCATTACACATTATTTGTAAATTGATTTTTTTTTTAATTTATTTGCATCATTAACACGTTAATTTTAGAAAAAAATAATGACATGTTTTATTAAAACTGATGACATAGCTTATATTTTATTATGACATGTAAAACTGATTGACAAAAATTTTGTATTTGAAAATATTTGTAAAATAAAATAATAACAAAATATTTGTCATGACTACATACCATAAACGTAGATTCTTAAAATAAAAGTTAAAAATTTGGTTACAAATAAACGTAAATCATATATATAATTACTACTAATTATAAATCTGACTATCTATTATAATTAAAAATGTAGTTATCTATATCATGTCAAATGAGATGTAAATATATCTTAACAAATAAAAAACAAAAGAAAATTTAGGTATAATTTTAATTTTTATGAATATTCAATTAGTTAAATATTTAAAACTTATAATTAAAATATATAGCTAGAATAATATGTGATTAATCAAATTTTCAAGCTATTAAATTTATTTGGATTTGAATGAAATTCAATGCATTGGTTATATGATTGACAGTTACTTTATTATGATAAATATAATAATTAAGTTTAATTGATCAGTATATTTCAACCACATATATATAAAATAAAAACTACTCAAAATTATAATGTCAAATATAAACAATTTAAATTTATTAACAAAAATCTTACATTTTTAACTTAATATATTTAAAACTTAATCAAAATCAAAAGTTATATTAAATTATTGTTAAGCTAAATGAGAAAATAAGTAAATAATTATCTATTATTTTAGTATTTATTTTAACCAATAACATATAGTTTGAATTTGCTTTAAATAGATAATTTGTTTAGAAAAAAATACTTTGACGCCTAACACAGGAAACCACCTAATTTAATTTTAAAAACTCTAGTGGTAAGTCAAAAAGAGAACTAATATGTAACCAGTTTTCCGTTTCTTTGGTTTGTTTTTACTTTGTTTTTATTTACTTTTTTCTCTTTACTGTTTTCGAATAGTATTTATAAAATAGAAAACTAAACTTTCAGCTTGATACGATTCCAACTTTGTTTTTAGTCCATTCTTGACAAATGGCGCATCTTTAATTTGAAAAAGAAAAAAAAACAAATGTTCAGAAGTGCATACTTCTTATGTTGTTGTTATTTTCATGGAGAATATCAGTAGATTTTTATGAAATTTCACCGTTTTTTTTTGTCACTGAAAATATAGGGAAAGTAGTCCAACCATATTTGGTATTTGATAAAATATATACATTTTGCGGAATAGAATAGTTTTTATATTTTTTTCTAACCCTAATACTCTAATCTAAACTATACACTAGAGACCATTATAAGAAAAAACTGTACACTCTACCAATAAACTCATGGGTATATTTTAGCAAAAAAAATAAAAATAAAATAAACTCATGGGTATATCATAATATCGTAAAATGTAAAACTGTAAGAAACATAAAACAAGAGATAACAGTTAAGATTTAACAAAAAGGAAGTGAATATTTCAACTTTATTTTATTCGTGTCTGCACTAATTTGGATACATCTATCGTAACAATGACCCTCTAAATTCCATCCACGGTCAAGCAAGAATATATGCTTCCATTTTTTATATTTTCTTACATCAAACAAAAACAGGTGGGCGTCTGTTGTTGTCGACATAACATACCTTATAGTGATTTCCTTATCGCTGAGAGCTGGCGACGAAGAAACAAGCAGGGCATGTCTCATTATATAATTCCACACTAATTTGAACGAAGGAAGTTGGTGGCAATCAATTTATTTCTGTCTCTGAATTTTATTGAGGTTTTTAGATGAGTTTATCATCCATTAATAAGATTTAAGGAAAAATGCTAATCAAACTGATACATGAATTATGCGTTCTGGTTACTATACAAAGATCATGTTTCAAAAAAAAAATTACTATACAAAGATCAAACATGTAATCCTAAATAAGTCTTAGAGTTTATAAATATTTTAATAGTTTCAGTTATAAAGAATGTATTGAGTAATATTCTTTTTGGGTCAAAGTATTGAGCAATATTTAAGAATCGATTTTACTAGGACAAAAGATCTACATACTAAAGGTCCGAAAGAATTTTTAATAATAAAATAGTGCAAATAAAACAAATGCAAGAAATAAAATAAATAACAAATTTATTGCTTTGATTCTTGCAAAGTAAATGCCTAAGTGATGTTTCTTGTATGCGGGTTTTGAGGTCGTTGAAGCTGATAGAAAATTTTCATGTCTCATACTTCTTCTCTGCTTCTACGCAGGGCGGGCTAATTAAGGAGGACAAACGGTGCGACCGCTCCGGGTCGAAGCCCGTGTCCCTGTATAATAATAGTTAAAAGATTTGAATTTTTTTATAAATGCATAATTTTACACTGAAAATTTTAAAATTTTAATAAGTAGAATTGAAAAAGAATCCACAAATATTTTATATGTATATAAATTTTTTTTTCATCACAAAAAATTACTGTTTATTTTTTTTAAAAAAATATATATATTGACAACATTGAATAAATATAAATTTTAAAAGGTAAAAACAAAAATTTACCCTAGAGCCTCTTACAATTTTAAGCCGGCCCTGCTTAGATGATAGTATTTTATATCTCTGTTTCATCACTGACTAATGATGATTGTAATGGACATGTTATTCCTGGAATCACAAGTACCGCCGTGAGGTCGATGAAAGTAGGAGGAATTCTTCGGGTGATTATACCTCCGTCTCAAGGCTACAAAAATACATCACAACAACCTCTCCCACCAAATATATGTACACCTCACTGTCATCAACCTTTTCATGTTATGATACAATCCCAAAGTCAACTGATATTTTAGGATTCCCACATCGATTAGTTTTGGGCCTAGTTAGTGCCTTAGTGCACCACACTCTCAAGCTAGTATTATCCACTTGAACATGGAGACTCACATATATAGATGATAAGAGTTTATGCTACATCAGCATGTGTATTAGTAAGTGATTTGGATAGGAGAAGGTATCAAGTAAAATAAGAGATTGGTTTGGGCATGTGAGAGTTTAGCATGCTCTAGATTTCACCCACCCTAAGGATCTATACTAGTCTCTTTCATTCTTTTTTTTATTCACTGTGATAATTAGAAAGTTTAGGCCCAGTAGACTTTCATCGCTCTAAAGTCTACAATGCGCCGCTATATTGATTGTCTTGGCAAGTGGGACTAAAATTTGTATTTATCCGTGATGAAGTTTTTCAGATAACCAATCAAGAGATAGATCATAAGATTGCTTGCAGAGACGATCAAGACTTTGTTTAAACAATCTTTGTTTCTTTCTTGTGTATGTGTGTGTGTTTTGCTTCTTCGACAAACAAAAACACTTCATGACCATCTTTAATCCAACAAGTCTCGCCAATGGAGAAGGTTCGAACTTGTCAGCACCGGACCCCTTAACTGATGAGTCATATACAGCCATTTATAGTATTCGTTGGTTTCTTGTCTCATATAATAAACAGTTACATTGAAAATCATTGGTAAGCATTTGGATAGTCTTTTTGTTTTGTTCATTGTATTTGGGTCTATAGGATACGTGTGTAGAATATTCAACTTTGATACAAGTGAAGTTGATTATGTGTCCCTTGCCATTGTTCCTACCTTCCGCAAATTTTGTTCATGACTTTGTCTCTTGTGCGGAAATGCGTTTTTGCCAGAAAAAAAAGAAAGTAGAAACACGTTTTTGTCGGAAAATAAGGGAATTTATAAGATTTATGAATTTTATATGTTCATGTAACCATGTTACAAAAAAAAAATGTTCATGTAACGAAAAATAATATAGATCAAACACTAACAAAGCGACCTGATGTTTTCTTAGTAAGTTAAGTCAAGTAATCTGAAACGATAATAAACTAGTAATAGTTAAAAGTATCAATAGTGATTCTATCATTCATATACTCTCTCTATTTCATATTAAGTGTCAATTGAACTTTGTGCACACAAATTAAAAAATAATTAATTTTACATATCTTTCATATAAAAAACACAATTACCTATACATATAACCATATTTCGACCAATAAAAACTTAATTATACTATAAAATTAATAAATTTTGCATCGAAAGTCAAAAAAAATATTTATTTTGTAACAATTTTTTTTTTATAACGACACTTAATATGAAACGGAGAGAGTATATAATTATTATATCAAATAAATATATAATATATTATTTATTTATATCTAAACAATGTATATATTTATAGTAAATGTTATAGTTTTTATTAAAATAATGTATTTTGTTAATTTTGATATACGCTGTTATATTTTTATGTAAATAAAATTAAAATTCAGAAATATGTTAGTTGTAAATTTTAAAAATATATCATAATATGAGATAAATCTTAAGAATTTACTTGTGTAAGCCGAAGAAACTTATTCAATGGTCACCACTAACCGCTTTTGGTCACAAATTTTGAGGTTGCTTTTTTCAATAAACATTAATTAAACCAAATTCCTAACACAAGTATTCAATTGGTTTAAATTTTTTTAGTCTTAAATTGGGACCAAGGCAACATATTTTTTGGGAAATTTTCATGTTTATCACATTATTGGTACAATTTTCATTTTTACCTTCATTAAAGAGACATTTTCATAAATGCCATTTTTAAGAGATAATGTTTTAAAGAAATTAATTAGGATCCTAAATTTTACATTCCTAAATCCTACCGCTACCCTACTTCACCCCTTAACTCTAAACTCAAATTCTTAGATTAATTAACCCAAGGGTTATAAGTGTTTTTCCTCTTAAAAATAAGAGTAAAAATGATTAAGGTAAACATAAAAAGTGGTACAAGAAAAGTAAAAAATTGTCAAAAATACCATTTTCCTTGTACCACTTTACCTTAATCACTTTTACTCTTATTTTTTAAGAGAAAAAAACACACTTATAACCCTTGAGTTAATTAATCTAAAACTTAGGGTTTAGAGTTAATGCGTGAGATAAAGTTTAGAATCTAAAATTTAGGATTTTAACTAATTTAAAAAAAATTGTCTCTTAAAAAAGGGAAATTTTCATCGTTACTACATTGTTGCTACTCTTTTTCATTTTTATCTTCATTAAAGGGACATTTTCATAAATATCATTTTTAAGAGACAATTTTTTTAAAATTAATTAGAATCCTAAATTTTACATACCTAAACTCTATCCCCACCCTCCCCTACCCCTTAACTCTAAACCCTAAGTCTTAGATTAATTAACACAAAGGTTATAAATGTGTTTTTTCCTCTTAAAAATAAGGATAAAAATGATTACGGTATTTTTGAAAAGTGGTACAAGGAAAGTGGTATTTTTGAAAATTTTTCCTTACAAAATCGTATTTATGAAAATGTCTCTTTAGTGAAGGTTAAAATGAAAAAGGATACCAACAATGTGGTAAAGATGAAATTTTCCCAATTTTTTTCCATATGTTTTTTTTCATGAGAATTCAGATTTATTAGCAAAAAGACGATAAAATTTAAATTTTAATATAAACATAATTTTATATTTAAAATAAAATAAATTAATATATAAATATTTATATTTTTATATATTCCAAATGCTTATAATGATTTACCAAAATTTCATATAAGACTTGTGAAAAGAGTATTTATAGAGCATTTGCAACTTCAATATGTTGACTAAATACCTTTTTAATAATTTGTGATTAGATAATAAAAACATATATTTTGTAAATGTTCTGTTGATCTAAGTAAATTTTGCATCAAAATTGAATTACTATAAACAAATTTGATCCACTACATCGCATCCGAACTGCTTGTTCTCGGAGAGATACAGACAAGCTTGTATAATCAATTGAACATAAAGACTCACACATGGGAATGACAAGAGGCTTAGACCACCTCGATTGGAGGTTCTTAGGTGGAGTTCTTAACCCAAAACAGTGGTAGGTTCCACCACTTTTCCTAAGAACTGATTCCAAAATTCATAAACTAAAAACTGATTCTTTCACTGTTTCGTAGTGCCTATTGACACATATGAAATGGACTTTTTTACAATCCTAGATCAAAGTAGTAAAGAGAGTGTCAATCCGATCCTAAGTGATTTCAAGGCAATGAGAATACATGTTAATGATTAATCTAAGTGCAATCATAGTTTGAATAAGATCAAGCAACAGTTAATCAAATAAGTGAACAATTAACTAAACTTGCAATCAAAATGATCAAGGAGGACTCATGGGCTTAGGCATTTGACTTCCAAGTGACTAAGTTCCAACCTAGGGGTTCTTAGGGGTTATGGAGACAAGGAGGTTTTCTATCTCAAGCAAGAGCTTATCCACATCAAGTTCATCCCCTGAATCAGCTAGCTCAATAGAAAGTCTAAATTCATCAAGCATCAAAAATTCAGTTTCGAGATCAATTGAAGCACAAAGATAGTTCTTGTCAAAACAAACTTCAAAATGATCTCTAACAATCTTTTCTACTCTCAAGTCATCTAGTTTTCTAGTCTCACATATCAGATCAAGACATTCATTGATGAGCACAATAGAATCAAGATCAGAGGTAACATTTTCAACACAAGACAAGCCACAATCCTCAAAATCATGAATTTCAATGGTAGAATTACATATACCTTCTATATGGGTTGGTGGAACCCAATCTATTACCTCCTCAAGATCATGAGCAATTCGTATCTCTAAGTATGTGAGCTCTCTTCCTTCTAGTATTGCCCGATGTTGCATAAGATTTAGCCTAACCAAGGCTGCCATGACACTCCTTGTCAACATTGGGTTCTCTTTGCAAAGCTCATCTACTTTCACACTTTGTTATGGTGTGAGTACACTTTCATCAAAGGGTGGCTCCACATATGGCTCATCATCTTCAATGTGATCTTCAAATGTGTTTTCCTCTTCTTGTGGCTAATCAAAATAGTTTGCAGCCATTACTGCAAATATCAAAAGCTAGAATAAAAGGTTAGTAGCTATACAAAACAAAACAAAGCATAAGAAAATAAAGCTTAATCTCAAGAAAGTTTGAAATCCTAATGATAAATCTATTTAGTTCCCGGCAACGGCGCCAAATTGATTACTGCGTTTTATCACATGCCAATTAACCTAAGTGCACTCTACCACAATCGAATGGTATATCGATGCAACACTTTAGGATCGAATCCACAAGGAACTAGCGATCTATAACATTAAGAATACACAAACCTTCCTAATCTAAGCAACTAAGAAGATAGATGAGTTGTACCAAGCTAAACTTCTAGAATTATAAACAAAGTGATCTCAAATTCTAACAAGAAATAAGTGCAAGAATCAAACTTTCAATCAATAGCTAAGGATAGATCCATGGGTCAAGATAATCGATACGGGTGATCAAGATTCAATCTAGGATGCTCAAACAAAACAATCAACAAGTCTATAGGTCTAGATCTCATTCAAATAGACTAATTCACGCCCGTGACAATAATCTCTATGTTAATCATGAATTAGACATCAACTCTCGTTGGCCTTACGCAATCAAGCATGCATGAATCACAAGTCTACTAACCATTAAACATCTCGGACATCAACTCCCGTTGGCCAAATATGTAAAGGACAATACTAGGTTGGTTCAAGCATTTTATCGAACACCTTTCGGGCGTGAAACAACTTATGATCTAGATTAGATTTCTCAACCTTAATCTAGCATTAAGATCACCTAATAAGTCATAAAACAATGCTAATCAAGCAAGAATCATCCTAAATATCTACCTAATCACCATAATCTACTTAACCCATAGATCACAAAGTGTCTACTCAATAAACTCCATGAGATCCTTAAATCTATGTGAGATCAAGGCTAATCATGTTAATGAGCAAGAGAAACACAAATATAAGATGAAGTACTTCCTTAAAATGGTCAAAAGATTCAAGCTTTTACAATATTAAATAAAGTGTTTTTGGAGTCTAAAACTATATATAGAGGGTTCAAACTCGAGTTGGTTTGACCAGATTAAACCGGGTCAAACCGGAATAAACCGGTCAACACATAATTGTCACAGCTCCGGCGACTTCTTCTCCCCGCTCCACTTGGCCGCTGCAAGCTCGACGTTTCCCGAGCAGTACATCATGCTCGCAACACCAGACCGCTGCACACTACGCTCCATTTCCGCGATGCATCTTCCCCGCAACATCGAACCGCTCTGAACATTTAGGATTGAGCAATCCACGAAAGAGATGTCGACTCTATCTTTGTCTCGCCTTCATCTCTGTCAAGCTCCGCTGCTTGTACTCGTCGTGCTCATCACTCCAAGCCACCGCGAAGCTTCACTGCGACCAAGCATCCTCCATGGCGTCATGGCTGGGTCAAGCTCGTACTCCTCCGCCGTCGGGATTCACACTTTCCTCGTAACGGAGAAGTAACGAAGCAACAATGGTGGGTTTTAGAGTTTTTTCATGTCTGGTCCTTCCACTTTTGTCTAATTATAATTTTCCACTTTTGTCTAATTATAATTTGACCCCAAAACTATCAAACGTGAGAATGTCCTCCCGAATTTGCCATGAGACTCTTACCTTGTGCAACTTAACCCACACGAATTTTCCATATTTTCAGCCTTGGTTCCTGAAGTTTCTATTATTTTCAAGATTGCCCAAATACTTCTAAATTCACAGGAATAACCAACGATTTTGCCCCAAACTTCTCAAGTGTGCACTTTAAACCCTGTCAAATGTAATTATGCATGCAAATGCAATATAAAGACATAAATGCAACCTAAAATGATAATAATAAACTAAAATATGAATTTAAAACTCATCAAAATCAAGACATATCAATTCCGCCAAACTTGCTCTTTACTTGTCCACAAGTAAATTTTCAAGAATAAGATGAAGAAATATCTAAAAATATGAGCTTGTAACTAAAAGAAACACTTTCTAGCCTTCAACATGATATCCTAAAAGAAACATAGCAAATATCATGAACATTCTTTCCAATCACACTTTAGCCTCTCAAGGCCTATCTTAACTCTAATATCTCTATACAAGTCACTTACTCGTCAATTAACAAGTCTCTTAACAAACTCTCACATTCATTAAACAATAATCATAAGTGAACTCTTGCAAATAGGCAATTGGTCCTAATCACTTGGCTTGGTGAGAGAAAGGCTTGAAGCTATAGTGAAGTAAGAGGGTTATCAAGTTTATCATGGTGGTTTACTCTCAAGAACAAGTAGCTTGACATTATGCATAATATATCTAAGAAAAAGAACAACTCATGCATACAATATTTGATCATCATTGTTCTACTCATTTCCTAGAAACAATGCAATTACTACCCTTGATTCCCAATGTCAAACTCTCTTTCACTCACTCAAAGACCCCAAGAACACTCAAGAACACACTCACTTTGAGAACTCTTTGTTTCTTTTGTCTACTAAGGATTGTTTCACTATTTATCTTTGCTTTAGCTCTTTTTCTTTTCTTTTCTTTTTCCCATTCTTTTCTTTTCTTAGGGATTTTTCTTTCTTTTGATACTATTTGAGCTAATATTTTCTTTTTTTTTTATCCCTAATATCTTATCTTTTCTTTAGACTTTTGAGTTCACTCTTTTCACTCACTTTTCTCTCAACCCTTCAAGATCAAACACTTAATACTCCCTTCCCATCATATAAACTAGACAATCATGAGATCCTAAAGCTAGCAGGTAATGAAGACCAACCATTGTCGTTCCCAATACTCTCAACATTATGCACATCCCAAGCTTTCAAAAAAAGACCTCACTCATCAAATTAATTAGGGCTTAAAGGGAAGGTAAGGGTAAGGGTCTGGAGAACCATCTAAAGGGGAGATGGCCACTTGAGTTGCCAAAGATTGGTAGAAAGGATTAAGACTAACGCAAGTGTGTGTGAGGTAACCATGATCAAGTACAACAAGAGCCTACAAGCAAAAAAGATTAGGTTCATTAACTCAAATAAGACTGGAGTTGGTTTAAAGAAAAAGTCAATATCAAGCTCACAACAAGTTTCAAGTAGAGTTTTCAATGCTCGAAACATACAAGCTTTTCAATAGATATTTAAGCTACTTGATATGTTTAGCTAGGGTATCATGTTGAGTTCCAGACATGTGCTCTTTCCAAGGCAATTAAAACACAGCTCCCTATGCATATGGATGCAACCTAAATGCTTCTAGACTCAATCTTAAATATGTAAATGAAACAAAATATGAATTTAAATGCTTGTTTTGATGCTTTTCGAAAATTTTCAAATTTTTAAGTTTTTCTATGCAAATAGAGTATGTACAATGCAACGCATGAGCCTCATGACAAATAAACAAAACAAAACACAATGTAAGATAGTAGACTCTCCCCCAAACTTACTTCACACAGTCCCTTGTGTGAGAGTAAATTTGAAAGAGAGATCAAAGGAAAAATAAAACATGATGAACTAAGTATTGACAAAGGTAGAATGCACTTACTTGAAGTTGGCCTTGATGAGAGAAGAGGATGAGGAGGGAGGGCTTGTTGTGACCCTGACCATTTTCTCTTGACCTCTTGGAAAGATTTAGAACTCCCCCAGACTTGTCTCTAAACTTATTCAAACATATTAAAGCAAGATAAATATAAAGAGATATATACAAAGGATAAACATGGGAATGCCTCCCAAGCGCGCTTGTTTTAAGTCTCTAGCTTGACTTTGTGTGTTTGCTAGTCATAAGTATCAAAAGGTTGAGCCAATGCACCTTTGATCCTTCTCCTACAAGAACAAGAAATAAAGTATACAAACAAGCACACTACTTTCCATAGAAAATAGACAGATTTTTCATCAAAGAGCTTCACTAAAGATGTAGTATGAATTATGAAATGTTCCTTGAGGTTCAGATGGTCATGAGAATCAAATGCATTTGATGAAAACACGAAGTCAACTACAGGCTTTAACAATGTTTAATGTTTAAGCTTTACAAGATTCAATGTTTTATTTGTTGGTTCTAATAGCAACACCTTTTACAATCAGACCGGACTTCCACAATCCACCTTTAACCACATACATGGAAAACTCCATATTCCCTGACATAAATTCCAGCGATGTCATAAACTCACGGGCTAGAATATCCACCCAGCGGTTTACTCCTTAAAGATTCATATTCTCTTGCCGCTCTTTAGTTTCTCCTGTCGGTAAAACCAATTTGAAGTTACCCGTAATATCCCTTCCCTGTGCAGAATCAACACACAAACACAACCTCGTAGAAACTGTTGGGAGTTAGATTCTTCATCTCGAAGCTTCCAACTACTTCTAACCATGCTGCCCATTCCAGCTTGGCAACCTCATTTCTTGCATCACTATAAACAAATATAGAGATTCAATGAAAACTTAAAATACACTTGTTTTAAACCAAAAAATTCAAACCTGGATGTTCGGTCTAGATTGGACAAAGCCGGTCCTTAGCCAAACCTGATAAAACATTCGTCTCAGGCCTCCAAAATTTTGAAAAAATGATATGGACATAGACACCAAATTTTTTAAAAAAAAAGAATTCAGGTGTCTAAACTATTGAATTCTTTATTAAATTGTCTATATCTCCCAAAATCTATGATCGGAGAGCTAACCCCAATTGTTATTTGTTTGAGACTCATCCAAGATTAAGTTGTTCTTTCTTATCTGATTGTCATTTGATAAATGATGATACATCCGAGTTATATAAAAACTAATATCTTCGTTTTATTCTATGTTTATAATAATTTAAATATTACCTTGATCCAACTCCATATAGGTGTAATAAAAACATCTAATTATGTCAAAATATCTTATAATTGTTGATTTATCTAAATCTATACAGTTGTACACTTCAACTCAACCTGATTGGTGTTTGTTATATAGTTTTTATTAAATGTAGTTTGTGACAAGCTGTTGCACTTAAGTATATACTACTCTCTCCGTTTCGATTTAGTTGTTGTTGTAGAGAATTTTTTTTGTTTCAAAATAAGTGTCTTTTTATAATTTCAATGCAAAATTTATTAATTTTATTTGTTATTTTATTTTTTTATTGGTTGAAATTTGGTTAAGTGTATAGATAATTGTGTTTTTATCTAGAAAATATGTAAAACTAAATGGTTTCTTAATCTGCGTATAAAAAACATAGAACGACAAGTAAAACGAAACGGAAGGATATAAAATTAAACAATGGTATGCATCGCAAACCAAATTTTGACTGGCACAAATTCCATTTTTTATGTCTTGTTAAACACGTTTGATTCTTTATTCTTTTCGTTTGATATCTTAGCTTTATTCATGGATTATCGCCACGAAAATTAAATTTCGAATAACTCTCGAGGAAAAGTGAGCTAGCGAATAAAGCTAGCTCACAGCTAGTCTCATCCAGATCGCATCTGACGAGTAAGGAAGGATTCAACACTCATCTCCACTCAGTTACCAGTCAATCTATAGATTATTCTATCTGTTGATCTTCAATCTACTTTTATTATAATAATAGGATTTAGACTGATCCGTACTATATCATAAACCAATTATCCGGAAAAAAAAATATGATAAAGATTTCGTAAATAATTTGTATTTGTTTATATTAGAAAATATCTCTGTAAGTGTGTATAAGATTAAGTAAGATAAATTCTTTAATCATTTCAGTTTTATTATAAAACTAGGTGGGTTGTACGCACATGCAGACATAAACTTTTTATAAAATTATTTATCAATATATACATTACTAATTTAAAAACTATAAAAATAAATTATTATTTATATTTTCATTTGATTTTTTTTAATGTAAAAAATCTTTATGTATACTATATTCATTATTAATAAATCAATCTTAGAATTCACTCAAATATATAAAATTAATAATTTTACTTGATTAAAATTTAGTTATGTGTTTTCTGTTTTTTAATTTTATATTTTTATTAAAAGATTTCTTTTGGATAACAACACAATATATATATATATATATATATCAGAATTATCTTTTTATTTTAAATAACTTTTAGATTATTTTTTGGATAACAACACTATATTTGATTAATATTTAGTTATGTGTTTTTTTTATTTTTTAGTTTTATCTTTTTATCAAAAGATTTCTTTTGGATAACAACACAATATATATATATATATATATATATATCAGTATTATCTTTTTTATTTTAAATAACTTTTAGATTATTTTTTTGGATAACAACACAATATATATATCTGAATTATCTTTTTATTTAAATAACTTTTAGATTTGGTAATTCTTATTATTATTAATTTTAATCATTTATCTGATAAAAATAATTTAAATTTGTTTTTAAATTAATCGATATTAACCGCTCTAACTTTTAACGTGACAGTTCTGTTGCGAAAAATCACTTCGCAAATAATAGTACAAATTTATTTTTGAATAATTTATATATTTTATTCATTAAGGGCATAAACAATATTAACCGCTCTAACTTTTAACGTGAGAGTTCTGTTGCGAAAAATCACTTCGCAAATAATAGTACGAATTTATTTTTGAATAATTTATATATTTTATTTATTAAGGCATAAACGATATTAATAGCTCTAACTTTTAACGTGAGAGTTCTGTCGCGAAAAATCACTTCGCAAATAATAGTATAGATATCTATATGATACACGGTATATCATTTTTTCACTTGTTGGAAACGTTAGCACATAAAGATTCACCATTTTTGTACGTTATTAAAAATAGATTATGCAGCATAAATTATACATGCTACAATTACGTATCTTACAATAATAAAAGGACAATACTATGCATAGAGAAGGTGTCCACGTGTCATTTTAATTCAAACCAATAGGAAATGAGCACGTTTATGGTGAGCTGAACTGCCCAAATAAACAAGCCAGATGTTGGGCCATAAAGTTATTCTTCCCTCACTTAGCCCAACATCACCCTCTGTATTCCTCTGAAGTTTCAAATACTTTTCAAGCGTATAGCTAAATCGCAACCCTGAAAGGAAGCGTCAAGCCGAATAATTCAATTCATTCGTGTAACGGTTTCCTCCATTAAATCACCCATCGAAGCTGTGTAGAACTTCACCTCCCCTATGACATCCAAACGCTTCTCCTTCATCCAAACTACACCTATATATAACCAAGCTCAAGATCATTCGTATAAGTGTTTTTTTATAAGTATTCGTATAAGTGTTGCAGAAAACAGCTAAATCAACTGTCGATGTCTCTTCGGTCTCCTCTTTGAAGATGTTGTTTCGGAGTCTGAGGAGGCGACATTGATTTTTGGGATGTTTGGAATCAAGGAAAAGCCGCCTGAGCTTCTCAATTCCGTCAATTTTTCCACCGTTTATATTTCTACATGCCTCTGTTATGCAAGGATTTATCGTACCTTATTCACGATGAAGAAATACAAGGTCACTCACAGGCTTCACTCACATCTTAATCTCCTTTGATTTATTTTTCTGCTCTTATCGTTTTTGTTCTTCCATATGTGTAGTTGTCATCTAAGATATTTAGAATGATCTTTATAGTATGCTTATTTCACATGATTACTTTCTGTTTTCGACCTGCTCTTCACCCTCAAAAGGTTATCCCTATTTCTCAGTTTATGCATTTCTTCATCACAGTTATTTAGTTGCTTATAGATTCATATCAGAACTGGATGATCTATATCTATGAATTGGCCATGAATTAATGTGTTAATGATTTCATAATTTTCTATCACAGATTAGTATCTCGGTCCAACAGGCAATCATTTACAACAACAGAAAATCAGTCATATTTAATTATGATTTTGCATATCCAAACGTTATGTCCTTCAATCAGTTTCATCTTATTTTTGTTAGATGCCTTATTATGTATGTGGCTAAGTGAATTTATGTGATGTCTCTTCATTTTTGTTAGATTCTGATTTAAAAAATATGGATCAAGATTTCTCGAGAATCACATATTATTACGGCGAAGTGGAGAGATGTGGACTCAAGGGTCATTAATGGGTGGATCTAAGAAAACTATTGGAGGTTGGCTTCATCTTTTTTTAGAAACAATCTTTTCACCCGTTAGTTTGTATTTGTTTCTATGACCAAGCTTGGATTGTTACTGCAGAGGTGGTTACTTTCAAGGAGCATAAGTGGGAATGAAGATGAAGAAGATATGCATATAGACGAGCTGAAGACCATTGTGAAATGGATATGAGAAAAGGTCGATTCAAACAAAACACAAGTCTTCTTTGTGCATTTTCTCCCGTGCATTTCTTGATAGCGATGCCTCAAATCTTCATGAATTATGCCTTTCTTCTTGAGGAAAATAACTATTTCGAAGATGCTTTCAAGGTCTATGAAAGAGGTGTCAAGAAATTCAAGTATCCTCATGTGAAAGACATATGGTTAACTTACCTTAATTACTAAATTTGGCTGATGCAGGGAAGACAAAGGTGGAGCAGGTGAGAGTTTGTTTGAGTAAGATGTTTCAATGCTAATCTAATCTATCTTTGGTACACGTTCTTTCTGGTTAAAAGGCTGTTTTGTGTAGTCTATTGATTTGTGCTTGATCTTACTTCTCTTATATTTCTTTCAGGCTCCATCAGATGCTGACAAGACCTTATACCTTCTGTACGCCAACCTAAAAGAGGATAACGGTCTGGCCAAGCGAGATTTGAAAGTTTATGAAATAGCCGCCAAAAAGGTTCATGAAGGGCAAGTGTCACACGTTTGAGGTGCATCATGGGAATGAAGACACATACAAAGAAATGCTTCGGATCAAGGGAAGTTTCCGCAAGTTATAGTCACGTTTGCTCTCTAATCTCTTACAGTCAAGTGATTTTGTGAAGGTTTACATTGTTTTCAGCTCACATATAACTGTTTGTCATCAATTTTGAAAATCCATTTGTTGTACTTTTAGCGGTTGAAAGCTGAATGACCTGACCGTATTTTATATTTTTGTTTCAGATATATTCTTTGTGCCATAGAACATGATGCAAAAGGGCAAGATGGCAGATTTGGAGGAGGCAAAACACGAGCTGAAAGCAGATTTCCCAGAATATGAAATGGCAGCTTTGGAGAGGCAGCTCACGGCCCTGGCCAATGTCTGCCACAGTTGCATCAAAAGATGTTGGAAGGCAACTCGGGTTTGTGAGCGCATGAGTCATCTCAAAGTCAGGTGAAAATGAGGGGAGACCAGTGACAGAGAATAGTGAATATATTGAGCTTCCTTAAGAGAGTAATGATTACTCGTGCTACAAATTGGAATTTTTAGTATCCAGAACATGATCTTATTATTGTCATGGGAAATTCTATACTTCTAGGTATTCAAATAATCGCCAAGGAACTAACGAAAAAGAAATGTGTAACAAAGAGAAGAATGAAAAGAACCACACGAGAAGAAAATAAGTTGATGAGCATGCAATTTCTTTCAATGAAAATGAAGCTCTAATGAGCAGAATTTATCACAGATTCAATTGTGATGCTATTTTTTTCAGTTACCAACAAAAAAAAAAACAGGCAGCTTCTTTCAGACAATTATTGAACATCGAAAAATCAATCCTAAAATATATATAACTGTCAGAAAAAATATTTTAATTAACCGAGTACAATATATATTTAAAAACTAACCAAAAGCAACAATACGTGAAGTTAGTACTTGCCTCAACATTAGATTTAACTTCAACAACTTCACAGATATAATTTAATGCTTCAAAATATTATTATTTTTAAAGAATATAGAAAACTATAGCACATCAAAACCACATAAGAGGTAAGAAGGTCAACGACACATAGAAAGAAAAGAACACCGAAGTACACTACTGATCTTTAGTTAAACGACACATATGAACATCAAACTAGATTACTAATATTTATATTACTCATTTTTGGTTTCTAATAACAAAAGCTTTGTGCTAAGAGTAGCAATATTGGAAAGTTAAATTATTAATTTACCGCAAAAAGTCAAAATTGTACAAATATTTTGTTAAAAATGGTAAAATATAACTACTAATTTAAATAGAAAATAAATACAAATTCTAACAAGAAACTGCTCATACGACAGTATAAATTTTATAAATTAATATTCAATAACTTAATAAACACCATATACTAATAAATTTAATAATTTTAAATTAAATTGATTTAAAATATAATATAAATTGATAAGATAGTACGATAATAATAGTTTAGAGAATTTCATGTAAATATATATTTTATTGAAATAATAAATTTATAACTATATAAGAAAAAATAATTCATTGTATTATTTGTTTTATGGTCACAATAGAGTTCATCTCTATTTTTTCTTAAGATTTCATAATATCTTAATTATATTGAATCAAATTATCTAAAACATAATTATACTGTATGATACATACTCATATACATTAACTAATATAATAAAATAATATGAAAGTCAAATTTTTAAATTTAATGAATATAAAAACATTAAAATCAACTATCTTTTTTATTTACAAAAGAATATTTTATAAGATATAGAAATCTAAAAATTAATTTCTTTTTATAAATTAATAACTCTATAAATTATTATAGTTCCAACATTAATAATTATGGAGTTTTACTGTAACAATTTGTAAACAAAATTTAAAGTGCATAATCCGCGCGTAGCGCGAATAGAACCTCTAGTGTACTTTAAAACTAATAAAATCTATATTAAAAAGTATCATTAATCTACTAAAATCTAACTTTTGGTGCTTCGTGATTATTTAGTTAGATATTACTCTTTTTTTTCTTTGAAACACTACTGAATTTTCAATTAGAACCTACATTATATTATTCATCTTTTTGTTTTGATAAAAACAAATTTGGCATTTGGTTGAAACATAAGTGGGATCAGTACCCTCTTACTAATACATAACAACTGTTTATTGATCGGGTTCTTTATTACATACATACACTCAAATCATAAAACTCGAACTTAAACTTTCAAACATTACAACACCAACTCTCAGTTTTGGTTTTATTTAATACTAACATCATAGTAGGTATCTAAAGTAGATTGTAACCTTATCATATATATGCACACACTCCATATATATATATATATATATATATGGCGTGATGTGAAACATATATATATAGAAAGGTTCAGTGGTGGTGGCATATTAATTTGTTTATTTGGGAAGAATATCAACACCTTTGAGGTAGAGCCCTCTCTTCCAATGGCCATTATGCTCATACATTGAGAATGTGATTTCTCCGGGGGAATGTTTCTTCGGCTTGAACTCTCCGACTATAATATCGACCCATTGATACATTGGTATTTCCCTTAAACTCACCTTTCGCTCATGCACACTGTTATGCAAGACTAGCTGAAGGTTCACCGGCGTGTCCCATCCATCGGCCGGATCCTCTAGCTTCACCTTAAAGACCACCTTGTACGTAGTCCCTGGAGTCAGATTCTTCGTGTCGAATTTTCCCATGATGTTGAGCCAACACACGTCTTTCAACGCCACAGCTTCTACAGCCGCCTCGCTTTTTAAAATTCATCAAAGAAAATAAATCATGCGTGGTTTAAGTCAGTACATAACAAAATACCATAAATACAAGTTTTAACTCCAAAAATAGCATAAGTTTGGGAAAAAAGTTCTAAGTTTTTCACAAATGGATGGTTCCTGGAACATTTAATTTGTCTCTATAAACATGCTAAGGGCCTAAACCTAATAGTTTGGATTTGTATGAAATTATGGGATTTTTGTGGTAATTTGTAGAACAAAATTGTTGTTTTTAAAAAATAAGCAAATCTCCTTAATAATGTATACATGCTTGAAGGATTTATAATGTAATGGTAATATTTCGAGTTTCGTCGAGAAGATGATGATTGATACTTCCTTTTCTGTTGATCAATTAGTTCCCAATTTAAAACAAAAAGGAATATTCAAAATTTATAATAAAATCACTGATCATATCGTTGTACTATTTATAGTGGGCGTTTTTAGATTAAACGTATCTTACTTTGGTGACTCCTTGTTGGGAAACCAGGTCCAATAGTTGGGCTCTTCAGACCAAGTGATCGAGAGTTTCCTTGGAAAGAGCGTGAAGCAGTTTCTGTTTTTCTCATCCACCCAAGATTTGATCTGTTCGATGTTTTAAATGCATATCATCACAGCAAATGGATTAGTGGTCCATATTAACATTAAGGTCAGTGATCTCATTTTCATTTCCTTAAAAAGATAAATTACCATTTGGATATTCTTAGAGCAACATTAACGGTAAGAGTTGTGCACTAGAGTTCTACTATGAATAAAACTAATACTTTATTAAAATTTAGTTACTTAAATAAATCAAAATGGTTGATAAAAAATAAGGTCGTTCATATGTTGACATGTGTGCATAAATGTTTCAAAGAATATCTGAAAACAGCTAATATGAGAACTTTTTCATGTCTCTCTCCTATCTTTCTCTTATTTTCTTATTTTTCTTAATTATTGAGATACTCCAAAAGTAACATTGTTGGAGATGCTCTTAGTCTATAGATGAGTTCGATATCTTCTATGTTGTTTATGTTACATAAAAATTAAAAGTATGCGGACGTACTGTTTTTCTAGCAGGAAGTAATAACAAAAGATTCTCAAATCTCAACTATATCATCCAAAGAGGTTTGTCTGAAGAGAAAAGTTCAAAAGTGAAATTTAGGGTTTTACCTTTAAGAAAAAACTCTACTAGAACAACAAGCACATAATATTTTCAGTTTAATTGGAATGAAAACAAAATCGAATGTTTTAAATATGAACTCATAATTACACTTTTTGTTTTATAGAAAGATATCGTCGAAGTGTTTCTCGAGATAGAAAACAAAAATGATCTAATTATTTTTCAGAGAAATAAGAGTACTAACCAGATTATTGGGCTTCAAGAGAACTTTGGAACGTGGCTTTTTATTGGAGTGAGAGATTGGAGCCTTGGCATCTTTGAGAATGGCCTTGTTGTTATGTGGAGTATGAGTATCTAATAACTTCGGTTCAACCTTTTCTATCATCTCCCGAGACTTTTCTCTTCTTGCAAATGTGCTACCTCAATTTTCAGATTGACAAATAATCTCAGCTAAATTTATAGATCTAGGGGAAAGGGGATTTAAAGAACTTATTCGGAAAAAAAAAGAAGAACTTATTCTGTTTTATCATACTTGATTTCATTTTGCTTTTTTGTTTATGGTTCGAATTTTGTATAACCGGTTACATCAGAACAAAAAAAAGCTATTCTCATATTATGCAAAAGTGGGATCTTTTTTGTTTTAATTTAAAAATTTAAAAACTTATTTGTCTATAATCTTCTTAGACCGGAGACCAGACCATGTTAAATGAAATTCAGCCTTATTATTTGGTTTTAAGACATGAGATCTTCTAGACCCTCTTTTGGGTGGTTAATTGCTACGACAGCTTGCAACATCGGTGATTTTTTTTTTTAATATTTACAGTAGGCAATATAAAAAGTTAAAAACCCATGACTAATAATTAATGGACTTTATTAAGTAAAAAATCTTATCATATAAAATAGTGTTTCCTTCTCTCATGTGCATCCACGTCATCAAATAAAAGAATGAGAAATCGCCACCTGTCCTACTCTCACGTAAGTCTCGCTCTCCTTTGTGTTTCTAATGGGCTTCTAAATGCATGCGTATTCTATGGGCTTCAGAATGTTATGATGGACCGAATACTTACTGACTATTCGCCCAATATTGTCCAGTGAGTCGTCTTCTCAGTATCCCCTGCTAGAGTTTTTCATAATCTGCAAATCTGCTTACCTCTGGCATCTAAAGAGTTTTTGAGTTTCTCATAGAGAAATACTTTTCGGTGTAAGCTGTGGGTCTGTATCTGTTGGCGGCGTTTCGTTTTGGCTCCTCACCCCATTGTCGTTACAAATACATTGATTCAGCATTGATTCAACATCATTAAGTCTCGCTTTCCTCTCAGGACCCCTACAACCACGATTATGCATTCAAGATCTCTTTATCCTCTTTCAATCTGTGGATTTCGACCTATAAAAAGTTTGTCCTCCTGCATTGAGAATCATCCTCACAATTTCACAATTTTTCTCATTATAATGGCTAAGCAGTTTGTTCTAAGTTGAAGGTTGGCAGGTGTTCCTCCACCATTGAGGTGAGGTTGCTCTGATTTTGGGACGCCAGAAACGTTAAACGCGGTAAGTTCACGGGAAGCTTCAGATTCCAAGGTTATATTCAATTCAGAATCATACCATTTTAATCTTCTAGGATTTCTTATAAAATCGGATTAGGTCTTTAAGAGAAAATCGTTACAATTTAAGAGTATGATTATAGGATGATTGAATTTGCTGGTTTGATTTGGGATGTAAAGATTCCAATTCACCATGAACGTTGGGACATAATCAACTTCAGCTCCTTCTTATGAGAAAGGTTTTGACGTTTTGTCTCATGTCTTGGTTCTCCTCTCTCTGTTTCATCTCTTTTTTCTATTGGTGATACATCTTTTTTTTTTTGATTCAGGTAATGCTTAGCCAACGAGATTTACAAAATTGAAGAGGGTCAGTGGAAGAAATCAGGTTTTCTCTTTGGCTTCTTATTTATACATTGCTTGCCGGCAAGAGGACAAGACACAATCCATCAAGATTACCAAACAATTTTAGTTTATTTGTATATATGTTTGTTAGTCATCCATTGTTTCTTCTTTTCTTTTCTTAACTCATGCAACTGTTACAAAAGAAAAAATAGTCAAACAGTTGGCAGTTGGGGCGTGAAACCGGACAATCGATTGAAATGAGAACCATCCACGCCCGAGATTTATGGTGAGTTCTTAAATCAAGTGCTTTTGGCTTCTTATTTGTGGTTTTAACTTTCCTGGTTTGTAAATAGTGAAAGCGGCTCAAGAGTCTGTGCAGAAGTTAAAGGAGTTCGATATAAGGTTACATCATTAACCACTACTGTCTTATCATTTTTTATGGGTTTGTCGAGTTTATGATTATTCTTACATGGAGCTTTTAACCCTTTGGTTGCAAGAGGAGTCCCATATCGATTGCAGCAGCAGTTATATACAACACATCTCTCTGATGAGAAGAAGCCTCTTCGAGGTCTGTTATTAAAGAACATTCTTTGGTGGTCTTTTATGAGATTGGTTATCTGCAAGACATTAATAGTTTGATGGTTATGGTGAGAACTCAATACAAATACATCATAGGACAAGTTGTTCTCTTAGCGGGTACGACTTGGTATCCTACTGAGTCTCTGGTTTCTTTGTCAAATTTAGCATATAATGTACTTTTTTCTCCAAAACAGGCTGCAAGGCAACTTGAGATTCTGATGGGAAAGAAATCGGGCGGTCAAAACACTTGCAGCCTTGGGGATGCTTTAAGAATAGCGCAGCACCATGATGGTGTCACTGGAACTACCAAGCAGCAGGTAATAAATAACTATGCCAAAACACTAGCACTTGGTGCTTTTGAGGTAACAAACGTACTATTCAAAACTCTTTGTTAGGTAACTGATTTCATCGTTTATTTCCTAGGCAGAAGCAATGTTAAATTCTGCGCTGGCACACTTACTGAACAAGGCACCTACAAAGCCTGACATATCATTATCCCAAGTTCAAACTCATTTTTGTGTTTGAAAATTCCGTTTTCATGCTTATGTGAGATATATATAATGAGTTTTTTTTCCTCTTTGCATATAACAACTTGCTTAGTTTCAGGTTCTTTTCTGAAAAGCAAACTGATTTGTTCGATATCATTAAAACATATATTAACATTTGAAACTTTTTCTTTAGGGTAGGATTATTATAAACATGGTTGTTGGAGGTGAAGTATCTCAAAAGCCTTGACGAAAGCAAGGCATTATCATCGCAGAGATGCTAATCAATGTATAGTAGATTTAATCCATGATAAAGCAATAAACTTTGTTCTATTTTCTTCTTATCTTTGATGATTAGCTTAGAATGCGCTTTTCTTTTTGCAAATGTCTGAGATCTAATAACTACTCAGGGCTCCTACGATCTGAAGGATACCATCAAAGTTTGTTTGTTGGCTCTTATGCTTCAAATTACATGTTACATGACCTTCTCTGTAGAAATCAATAGTTTGTGATAAGCTACCAAAAGATGATCACTTTGGTCTACAAGTCTACGTATTTTAAAGTAGAGACAAAGGGATTTGAATTTCATAGAGGCTTCATATCGTCCTCTCATTCCTAATCATTCAAGCAAATTTAATAAAGAACTTTATACTTCTCTCTCAAAATTTCTACTCTCTCTCTCTAAACACAAAAGTAAGAGTTTAAATAATGTACTAACAGGTTTTTATTCTTTGCACTTCTTATAAAAGAAAAAAAATCAGAAGACAGCGTAAAACAAACAACTTCTACAAAGAATATAACAATTATTGTGGATTAATTTTTATTTACATTATAAATAACTATAGTCGCAATAAATATTTTTCAAATTCATCAAGTTCAAGCCAACGAAAAAATGAGTGAGTCTAATTGAAGTTTATCATTTTTCTCACTAAATTTAAAGTTGATAAATTAAATATTTAATAGAAACCACAACCAAAATTAACACAATCAAAATTTAAACAAAAAACCCGGGCGTAGCCCAGGCCAACCCTAGTGATTAATAATTAATGGATTATTTTCCTTTACAGTAGAATAAATAGAATATCATCCATAATAGTACAATTGCATTTTGGTTTAGGAATATATACTAGTTGGTCCACCACTAGTCTTTAATAATAATCTTTCTAAAACATACTAGTCTTGAAGAAGATAACTAGAATCAATGATGTAAATCAATAATCCATTTACACATTTTGCAAAGTAATTTAAAAAAAAAAATCTTATTTATCATAACCACATTGATTTTGAAAAAAAAATGAGGTTATTTTTAATAATAACAATGACATAGTTAACATATTATTATGACATGTATAATTTATTGACAAAGATTTTGAATTTGAAAATATTTGTAAATTAAGATAACAAAATATTTGTCATAACTACATACCTTCAACGTAGATTCTTAAAATTAAAGTATGTAAAAATTTGGTTACATATAAAGGTAAATTAAATATATAATTATTCTTAATTGTAAATTTGACTATCTATTCTAACTGAAAATCTAATTATCTATATAATGTCAAATGGGATGTAAATATATCTTAACAAATGCAAAATAAAAATACAATTTTAGTCAAAATTTTAAATTTTATGAATATTAAATTAGTTAAATAATTAAAATTTATACTTAAATCTATTAGTTAGCCTAAATATGTGATTAATAAAATTTTCAAGTTATGAAATTTATCTGGATTTGAATGCAATGCAATGCATTGGTTATATGATTGACAATTAGTTTATTATGATAAATATAATAAATAATTTTAATTGATTAATATATTTTAAACAAAAATATATAAAATAAAAATCACTGAAATTATAATGTCAAATATAACATATTTAAATTCATCAGCAAAGTTTTACATTTAAGCTTAATTTAATTAAAACTTAATTAATCAAAATTTATATCAAATATTGTTAAACTAAATGAGAAAATAAATAAATAATTATGTATGATTTTTTTTTGAACCAATAACATATAGTTTGAATTTTGTTTTAAATATATTTTTAAAAATAAATATTTATGTGCCTAACGAATGAAACTACCTAGTTTAATTTTAAAACACTACTGCTAAGTCAAATAAGAGAACTAATATGTAACCAGTTTTCAGTTTCTTTGGTTTGTCTTTACTTTTTTTTGTTTTTTTTTCTTGTTTTTTCTTTACTGTTTTCGAATAGTATTTTACTGTTTTTGAATAGTATTTACTCCCTCAGTTTCTAAATAACTGTCACTTTAACATTTTCTTTTTGTTACAAAAAATGTTATTTTAAAATTCCAATATAATTTTGAGTTGAAAATTAATTGTAAATACATTGATTTTATAAATATATTTTATTTCTAAAATTTTTATTGATTGAATATATGTAATTAATAAAAATATAACGCATTTCAATAGTTTTTTTAATTTGTGTGAAAAAATGTCAAGGTTGTTGCTAAACGGAATGAGTATACAATAGACAACTAAACTTTCAGCTTCATACGTTCCAACTTTGTCTTTAGTCCATCTTGACAAATGGCGCATCTTTTAATTTTGAAAAAGAAAAAACAAATGTTCAGAAGTGTATACTTCTTTCGTTGTTGTTATTTTCAGGGAGAGTAATCCAACTATATTTTGTTTCTGAAAACAAAAAGTTTTGCAGAATAGAATAGTTTTATATTTTTTTATTACCCTAATATTCTAATCAAAACTATACACTGGAGACCATAATAATAATAATAATAATAAAACACTGTACACTCTACCAATAAACTCAATGGATGTTAATATTTTTCTATTACCCTAATATTCTAATCTAAACTATACACTGGAGACCATAATAATAATAATAATAAAACACTTTACACTCTACCAATAAACTCAAATGGATGTTAGATGTTTTCTTGCATCATGTGCAACAATACAATTTTATAAATGAAATTATATTTAAAAATAAAAATTGTTAAATTTTAAATTTTATTATTCTATACTAATATTTTAATAGAAATATTGATTTATTTAGACATAAAAATAGATAATTTAATTTATTTTAAATTATATTTAAGAATAGATATATATATATATATATATATATATATATATATAAATTATAATAATACATAAATTGTAATTCATTGCTTTTGGTTAAGATATATTAAATCAACTTATATAAATTTATGTTACAAATTTGATATAAATAATTATAAAAAAAACTAAATAATTTTTTTAAAAATTTTAAATATCAAAAAAAAATATTATGATTTATAATCTTTTAAAAGATTATATAAAATATTGAAAATCTTGTTTAGTAATAAAAATTATATGGTTTTAAAAATAGACTTAAATAATATTTTAAATTTTTTAATATTTAATATCATATTAAATATATATTTAAATTTTGTATAATATTTATATTATTTAATATCATATTAATATATTTATTTTAATGATGATATATGAGTTACTATCATATTCGAAAAAGTTTACCAAAAAATAGAAATCAACATAAATTGTAATTGACATGTCACATTTAGTCATAAGACATGTTATCAATTCTACTATATTATGTCATATTTTTAATGGAATTGATTGTAAAGATGAGATCTGTTAAATTATTTCACAAATAATGTTTAGAAATACTATAATATTGTAAAATGTAAAATTGCTAGAAAAATAAACTAAGAGATATAACAAGTAAGATTTAACCAAAAGGAAGTGAATATTTCAACTTCATTTTATTCTTGTCTGCACTAATTTGGATACATCTAGTGAATATTTCAACTTCATTTTATTCTTGTCTGCACTAATTTGGATACATCTAGTGAATATTTCAACTTCATTTTATTCTTGTCTGCACTAATTTGGATACATCTATCGTAACAGTTACCCTCTAAAATTCCATCCACGGTCTACCTCCCTCCAAGCAAGAATATATGCCTCCATTTTTTATATTTTCTTATATCAAATAAAAACAGGTGGGCATCTGTTGTTGTCGCCATTACATACCTTATAGTGATTTCCTCCTTATCGATGATAGCTGGCGACAAGAAACAAGCAGGGCATGTCTCATTATATTATTCCTCACTAATTAGAACGAAGGAAGTTGGTGGCAATCAATGTATTTCTGTGATTCTGAATTTATTGAGGTTTCTAGATGACTGATTCAACCATTAATAAGATTTGAGGAAAAATGCTAGTCAAACTGATACATGATTTATGTGTTCTAGTTATTATACAAAGATCAAACAGGTAACCCTAAAAAAGTTTTAAGGTTTATAAATATTTTAATATTTTCAATTCTAAAGAATGTATTGAGTAATATTTTTTGGTCAGAGTATTGAGTAATATTTAAGAATCAATTTTACGCGGACAGAAGATTGACAAACTAAGGGTCCGGAAATAAAATCCTCTCTTCGTTTCATTTTAATTATTTTTTCAGATTTTTGAACACGGTTTAAAAAAAATATCTAATTTTGTATATCTTCATTAACTGTACATTTAACCATATATTAATCAATAGAAAAAAAATTAGAGAATATAAAAATTATATAGCATATAAAATTAATAAATTTTGTATTGAGATTCTAAAATGACGTATTTTAAGAAATTTTACTCTACAACAACAATTAAAGAGAAACAGAGGAAATAATTTAGCGCAAATAATTTTTTGGATTGTAATAATAATATTAATGCAAATAAAACAAATGCAAGAAGTAAAATAAATAATAAATTTATTGCTTTGATTCTTGCAAAGTAAATGACAAAGTGGTGTTTCTAGTATGCGGATTTTGAGGTATTTGAAGCTGATAGAAAATTTGCATGTCTCATACTTCTTCTCTGCCTCTATTATCTGCCTCTATGATAGTTTTTTTTTTATCTCTGTTTCATCATTGACCAATGATGATTGTAATGGGCAGGTCATTCCGGGGTTCAAAAGTACCCCCGTTAGGTCGATGAAAGTAGGAGGAATTCTTCGGGTGGTTAAACCTCCGTCTCAAGGCTACAAAAATACATCACAAGAACCTCTCCCACCAAATGTATGTACACCTCACTCTCATCAACCTTTTCATGTAATGATATAATCCAAAAGTCAACTCATATTTTTAGGATTCCCACATTGATTAGCTATGGGCCTAGTTAGTGCCTTAGTGCCCCATATCCACTTGAGCATGGAGACTCACACATGGTGATGATAAGAGTTTATGCTACATCAGCATGTGCATTAGTAAGTGATTTGGATAGGAGAGGGTATCAAGTAAAATAGTAGATTGGTTTGGGCATGTGAGAGTTTAGCATGCTCTAGATTTCACCCACCCTAAGGATCTATACTTGCCTCTTTCATTCTCTTTTTATTTTATTCAATGTGATAATTAGAAAGTTTAGGCCCAGTAGACTTTCATCGTTCTAAAGTCTACAATGCGCCGCTATTGATTGTATTGGCAAGTGGGACTAAAATTCGTATTTATCCGTGATGAAATTTTCAGATAATCAATCAAAAGATAGATCATAAGATTGCATGTAGAGAGGATCAAGACTTTGCTTAAACAATCTTTATTTCTTTCTTGTGTGTGTGTGTGTGTGTTTTGCAGTTCTTCGACAGACAAAGACTCTTCACGACCATCTTTAATCCAACCGTCTCGCCAATGGAGAAGGTTCGAACTTGTCAGCACCGGACCCCTTAACTGATGAGTCATATACAGCCATTTATAGTATTCGTTGGTTTCTTGTCAGACAAGAAATCATATAATAAACAGTTACATTGAAAACCATTGGTAAGCATTTGGATAGTCTTTTTTGTTTTGTTCATTGTATTTGGGTCTATAGGATACGTGTGTAGAATATTCAACTTTGATACAAGTGAAGTTGATTATGTGTCCCTTGCCATTGGTCCTACCTTCCGCATTCATAGTACACTAATGTGTTGAAAAACTCAAATTTTTTGTTCATGACTTTTTGTCTCTTGAGCGGAAATGCGTTTTTGCCAGAAAAAAGAAAGAAAGTAGAAACAAGTTTTTGTCGAAAAATAAAGGTGGTGGGGAGGGGGTCAGCTGACCCCTGTGTTTTTTTATAAAACAATAAATTTCACATATATATATATTAGGTAGTTTTGGGAATATTTGGTTAAAAATCTGTAGTTTGACTCCCATAACTCAAGATCAATTATTTCTTTTGACCCATTTTTATATCTTCTTAACAATATTACATAATTAATTTAGTAAATAATCCCTCTAACATTTGATGCTAGCTCTGCCACTGATTTATAAAATTTATGAATTTAATGTGTTTACGTAACTAAAAAAAAAAGAAAGATCAAACACTAACAAAGCAGCCTGATGTTTTCTTAGTATGCTAAGTTATGTAATCTAAAACGATAAACTAGTAACAGTTAACAGTATGTGATTCATATATATAACTATTATATCAAATTATCACATATAATATATTGTTTATTTATTTTAAGCAATGTATATATTTACAATAAATTTTATATTTTTTAAAATAAATGTATTTTATTTAATTTTATATATCCAATTATAATTTAATGTAAAATAAAATTTAGAAATATAATAATTAGAAATTTTATTTTTTAAAATATAAATTTAATCTTTGAATATAGCCATAATTTCATTTAGTTAAAATTAATATATATTTTTTAAGAAAAATATATATATTCGAAATGTTAGTGATTTACAAAAAAAATCATTTTAAACCGTCGAGCAAAGAGTATTTATAGAGAATGACTTCAGAATGTTGATCTAATTACTTTTTAATAATTGGTGATTAGATAATAAAAACATAATGGTTTTGTATCTGTCAATTAAGATCTAATTAAACTTTGTATCGAAATTGAATTACTATAACCAAATTTGATTAATTACATCGCATCCAAACTGCAATGTTCACACATTCAAATCAGAGGTACTGATGACAAGCTTGTATAATCAATTAAACATAAAGACTCGCACATGGGAATGGCGACAGGCTTAGAGTTCTCGTAATACGCTTGCCAATATCAGCATGTGTATTAGTGGATGAGATTAAAAGAAATAGGAGACAGTTTTTTTGTCCACAAAGAGGAGATAGTTATCAAGTGATTAAGAGATTTGTTTGGGAGAGTTTGGCATGCTCTAGAAGAAAGCACCCTATAATTCTACACGTCGCTCTTTGATTCTCTGTTTATTTATTTACTTCAGTTCAGATTAAAACTAACCAGTTTACAAGTTTAAACTTATCAAGAGACGACCGTTATGATATGCCAGATGTATTATATCGTTTGAACTTAGATTAAATAGCCATGTCTATGTGGGACTAGCTATTACTCTCAAGCTAGCTTTTTGGGAGAAAAATACTAAGAGCAAGATTATTAGAGTTTCTTAACAAGGTCTTTAAGGGTATGGGACCCACAGTTTTGTTAAGAAATCCCTCAAAAAACTCTTATATAAGAGTTTTCTTTGTTTGGTCCTTACATTGTTCGCGGGTCTCATTGACACGTGTCGAACCGCGAGTGGTTTGTTTTTAATTTTTTTTTCTTTAAATCAAAAAAAAAATTTAAGAACTCCTAAAAGTTTCCAGGGATAATCTTGCTCTAAGAGCATGTTTAACCCTAGCTTTTAAAAGGGATAATCTTGCTCTAAGAGCATGTTTAACCCTAGCTTTTAAAAGGTTTTTTAAAGAGTGGGGTCCACATTTAAAAAAAAAAACTCACCTCTTATTTCTCTTCTTCAAGAGGCATCTCTTGAGAAGTTCTTATATGTTCACGGATTTTGCTGATATGTGGCAGTCCGTGATTGGTTCATCTATTAATTTTTTTTTTAAATAAAAAAAAAAGTTAAGAGCCCTAAGACCACCTCCATCAAGAGGTTTAGGAAGGAGTTCTTAACATTAAAAATAAATGAAAAGAAAATTAAATTAAGAGAGAGAACAAAATGGAGTTGTAAAAGCTCTCTTTACAGAACCGGTTGAGGACAAACTCAAACAGATGTCACTCCTATATTGTTTCATTGGTTTCAGAAAATCTAAACATTAATAACATGATTATAATAGTAGTATTTTTTTTCTTGAAGAACCTTGGAGGGGTTTAAACGGATGGAGGTGCTCTAAGGGCTCTTAGACCATCCACAATGGTGGCTTCAAGGATGGAGTCCTTACCAATAAAAAAATAATTTTTCTTTTTTTTTGGTAGTTAAGGATTTTAATTCAAAATGGTAGGTGCATTGGTGTTATCCGAAATGGAGTCCTTAGGAATAAAAAATATTAAAAATATAATTTTGGGAAAATTAATTTTTATTGTGCAAAGTTTTTTTTTAAAAAGATACAATAACTTTTATTGATCATCACGAAATTTGTTCCAAATATTCTCAATCAAATCATTTTTCAGTTGTTGATGTATACGTTTATCGCGAAGATGAATTTGAATGCCATGCATTTCCTCGAGGTTTGGAGGCATGTAGGCACTATAAGACATATCGACCCTTGCACTTCTGGTGGCACCTTCTTCTTCAAATTCCGATGTATCGTACTGAGTGTATCCATCTCTTTCATTTTCGACAATCATATTATGTAGTATGATACACGTTCTCATAATCTTCCCTAACTTTTCCTTGTCCCATGAAAGAGCAGGGTTTTTCACAATCGCAAATCGAGCTTGCAATACTCCAAAAGCCCGCTCCACATATTTTCGGGTTGATTCTTGAACTTTAGCAAATAACTCGGCTTTTGGACCTTGAGGAAGTGAGATAGATTGGATAAATGTTGACCACTTTGGATAGATACCGTCTGTGAGGTAGTACGCCAGATTATACATGTGTCCATTGACCACGTACTGTACAGCGGGAGCTCGACCTTGCATAATGTCATCAAAGACAGGAGATCGCTCGAGGACATTAATATCGTTTAAGGTACCCGGGAGACCAAAGAAAGCGTGCCAGATCCAAAGATCCTGTGAAGCAACAACCTCTAAGACAATTGACGGTTTTCATGATCCACGTGCGTACTGCCCTTTCCAAGAAGTAGGGCAGTTCTTCCACTTCCAATGCATACAGTCAATGCTTCCTATCATCCCAGAAAATCCGTGCACCTCTCCAATATCGAGTAGTCGTTGAAGATCCTCTGGTGTGGGTCTTCGTAGATACTCTTCTCCAAATAGCTGGATTATTCCGTCAGTGAAATGTTTTAAACATGAAAGTGCCGTGATTTCACCAAGTCGGAGATATTCGTCAACCGCGTCAGCCGCAGAACCATAAGCAAGCATTCGAATTGCTGCCGTACATTTTTGTAGGGGTGAATGACCTAACCTCCCGGTTGCATCTATTCTTTGTTGGAAGAATGGAAATTCTTCGGAGAGGGCATTGACAATACGCATGAATAAGTCCTTGTTCATACGGAAACGGCGTCGGAATAAATGTGCAGGAAATGTCGGCTCTTCGCTGAAGTAGTCTTGCCATAGACGGTCGTGTCCGGATTCGCGGTTTCGTTCTATATAAGAACTTTTGTGTGGCTTTTTCGGTTGGGCCTCCAAAATGTTGTTGTAGGTATCGTCTATGAGATCGTCGATAATTTCGTCCAATCTTTCGTCCACTCCATCGGATGAAGATGATGACATTTTCGGGTTTCGGTTATTTATTTATGTTCAGTCCTGCCATTAAAAACACCAAGTTAAATAATTGCTTATTAGTCAACCGTCAAAACTATATGTTTAATCCCTTGTCCATTTTAGCTGGAACCTGTACGTTGTGTTTGTTCCTATTTCTGTCAATACATAATATAAAAAAACTTGCATTATAAGTAACGTTTTTAACCCTACAGGTAGCTATTTAGATACAACTAATTAATGATCATATATATATATATATTCATTAATTAATAACCAAACAGGCTTCCATTAAATGATATTCATACAACGATGAAACCGATCAAACAAGAATCATTACATTTTCTGCTTAGAATTCAGAGGCAAGAGGAACATGTTCTGAAGAAGGCATTAAAAGTAACGAACTTGCAAATATATATAAACCGATCAGAAACAACATTTCTTCCACTACATAGTCACGTTCACCCTAAAAACTTGGCATCTCAAGAAACATAAAAACTTAGTATTACAACAAAAGAAGTTACCGAGTTTATCGAAGCAATAGTAGTTGATTACAAGTCTGGAGTAATCCACAAACATCCGACAAAGGAAACTAGAGATAGATCATGTGCTTGAATAAGAGAAAAAAGCAACTACCTAATGAGATGATACAATGGAAACTTATACTAACTTTTACAACTACCCGTGACTTCTTCTACCTTCCGAGAAAACATCTTCATTACCCGTGACCACCTTCAAAACCCGTGACTTCTTGTACCTTCTGAGAAAACACAGTTCAGAACCCGTGACTTCTTGTTCAGCAGGTACACCTGAAAGAAAACAAAAGACAAGAGTTAGTAAAATACATGAAAACAAATAAAGTTGTTTAAGTACAAGACAAGCGTTGGTAAAATACAGGACGTAACTTGTTACTTAATATCAAACATATACTAGCATTAAACAACATGTTACTAACCTAACCTAATACCTTAATATCATCATATCATCTCATTCATTAGTTTCACTTTAAGAGATTCTTCCACCTCCGAGAGAGGATCCTTTTTCGCAAGTAAACGTTCTAGAATCTTTTCTTTAGAGATTTTATGTTTGACTTCCAAGATGGACTGAAGCTGTGACAATTCTTCTTCCTTCCCACTCTTCTTCCTCTTGCCAGCAGCCTTAGCAGCTTTGACACCAACTGGTCTGGTTTCAGGCTCGGGAACTTCATCTTCTGTATCAACGTCGATGACTTGTTTGCGCTTCTCTTTCCCACCATCTTTAAGAATGTAGGTTGTGCACCATTTCTGGTCATGCCTAAGCTCCCTCCATGCGTGTTCAAGGCCGAACTTGATGTCATACAATTTGGAAAACGAATCCAGAGCCTCTTTCATCACATCATCTTCATTCTAGCCACTACCCAGCCCCCTCAATGCCGCGTCATAACAACCAACGAACTTACATACTTGCTCATTAATACTAGCCCACCTCTGCTTCGCTGGACCAAGCTCTCTAGCTACCGTCCCAATCAGTTGAGGGCTCTCGTTGTAGTAATCTACAATTCTCTTCCAGAAACAGTCAGCTTTCTGGTCACAGCTCACAGTGGGGTCTTTGCTCGTGTTAAGCCACGCACCAATGAGGATTTTATCCTCATTGGTAGACCATTTCCTCCTCTCTTTGCTAGCAGACTTGACAGTAGGCTCGACAGGGGACTCAACACTAGTTTGGAAAGAACACTCGACTCTCTATTGGACCCAAGACTCATCAGGACCTTGCCTACCGAACCAAGCTGGTTCGGGGGACTCAAGATCAACTGACGTTTGACTATACAAAAGATTAATAAAGCCAGGTGGGGGTATTCATGTTTAGATTTTGGTTTGTGTTACTCTATTACCAACACAAACCCTTAAGTAACCGATAGAAAGTAAGTACGCATTTAGTTTTGGAGTAGTTAGGCAGATAGAAAAAAATCAAAGCATTTACCACCACTCTAATCACAGTAAGTTCTACACTAGCTACGTTTAACCTAAAAAGTACGAAGGCATCAAATCTAGCATTAAAAACCATTAAGGCATGAAGAGAGAAGTTAATTTTAATTCACGAAAGTTATCTAAACTAAATGTTTTTATTACTCAAAGTAATGGTAAGAAAGAAACAAGTTACCTGCGAGGCCCATTTCAAGTTGGGACACTGATGTTCAGTTCCTCCGAAACTCTTCCTTGAAAGACATAAATAAGAAAAAACAGTTAATAATTATTTTTTAATTGCAAAAAAAAAATTTCTACAGAATGTATAAAACTTACCAGCCCATTACGATGACCAGTATTAGCAAGAACATTTGACAAACTACCTTCCCCAACCCATCCTTAACACCTGCTTTCTTCGTAGTTAACACACCCACGATTTTCTCGAGCTTAGCCACCTTCTGGTCACTCTCAAAGCATTGATCCTTGACCATCCTAAGCTGTGTCTGCGTTTCAAGAAGCTCTTCTTGAATCGCCACATCCCACCCTTTCCAGATGTGAGTGTCTCCATCGTCAACGTTGGAGCAGTAGAAGTACCTCCTTCCTGGATCTTTTGCAGTGTACGACGTCTCAACAACTGGATCACTACCGCAATAGCATATCCTCGGTATTCCTTCATCAGCCTCAGGTTCCGTTCTGTACTGATCTGTCGCTGCATATGTGAAGCTACTATCGCCTTCATCCGCATAGAGAGCAGCTTCTGCTTCAAGTAAAGAGTTCATGTCGAACTCCTCTGATGAAGAAGGCTGAGTGTAACTATAGTCTTGTCCCATGTTCCGTTTGCCTGCAAAAAAAAACAGAAGAAAACTAAATATTAAGAACACGAAGCAAAAGAAGATAGTAAAGCTTAAGAACACATAACTAGGCTGTTTATTAAGACCACATTAACTTAGATATATGATCAACTCAACATATTACTCCATCATTCTCAACGAGATCCGAGAACGAAAAGAAACACTAATGTGTTCAAGCCGAAAACGAAAACAAACTGAGACCGAAAACAAAATCAATCACAAAATCGAATTGAAACCCTAAGCTTTCATCACAAACTGAAACTGAACCCTAAGCTTTCATCACAAACTGAAACTGAACCCTAAGCTTTCATCACCTCGACTGAAACCGAAAACAAAATCGAATTGAAACCCTAATCCTTTTAAAAAATCAAACCGCAAAACGAATTCAAACCTAAGAATCTGAATCGAGCTAACTACAAAACAAATCGATCCAACCGAGATGCGAAACATAGAGGGAGATGAGAACAACGAACCTAATCTCTCCTTAGATCTACCACAGAAGAACAACGAACCTTAAATCTCTTCTTAGAAGAGCACAGAAGAGGAAGATCGACGGTGGCTTCTATCGCCTTTCACTTTCGAGCTCTGCTTTTTTTTTCTCCCCTTTGTTACCAAATGAAATTTTTCTCAACAATCGAAAACCCTATTGCTCACCGGTCCAACCATCAGACGACACGTGCACGAAGGACTTCATCATTCGGGTCCTTACAGACGGACTCATCCGTACCGATCCGTCTAATTTTGAGCCCATTTCTATTTATTTTAAATCCTAAAAAGCTAAGGACTTGGGCCACGGACCTCCGTTGCTGATGGTCTTAGACCATCTACAACGGGGGCGTTGAAAGTGGATTTCAACTGTTGAAATCCTTGCAATGAGAATGTTGATAAATTGGATTTATCTATGTGGCATAAGCACCCGTTGCAAAGTTTCAACATATTTAAACTTTTTTTGTAATCCCACACCGCCATGTCCGCTTGTTAATTGGACAAAATTTGTTTATTTCTTTTTTTTGTTTTTTATCTTCACTCAATAATCAAACGTATTTATTAAATAATAAAACTTTTTTCTAAAAAATATCAAAATTATATCAAAATTCAAGATTTTTCTTTATCTATAAATAGAGATTTCTAGAGAATTATTGTACATGATCTTAGAATTAATCATGCTCTAACACTTCTAGAGAATGGATAAGGTTTTACTCTCGGAACTCTCGTTTCCTAAATCGAACTTGTCAGCACCAGACGCATGAACCGATGAGTCACAATACCATTTATAGTACTTACCGATTTCTTGCGTCACAAGAAATGATATAATATACAATCAAATTAATTTTTAAACAAAATCTTCCGTAAGCCTTTGATTATTCTATACAATACGTGAGTGGAAAAATTTAACTTTGACATAATGACGTTTGATTATATGTCGCTTGGTTCAAGCTTTCGCATTCATATGACACTTGTGTGTGTGGAAAAAAAGAAACGCAAATCTCTTTCCCAAGACTTTTCGCTTACATGAGATTTTAACTAAAGTAAAAGTTTCTCAATAAATACACAACAAACTCCATTACTATGTCTTCAAACTCAACAATGTCTTCCACAAAACCAATCTCTCTCTTTGTCTCCATCGCTTTCTTCTCCTCTCTCCTCCTCGGCTCATCCTCTGCCCAGTCCGTCGTGAAAGCTTCATACTGGTTCCCAGGGAGTGAGTTTCCCGTCACCGACATTGACTCCTATTAGAGATATATATCCCACATCGGATATTCAATGGGACATTAAGTAATATATAAAGGGTTATGATCAATCCACTTACTACCAATTGGTTTTAAGTTGGAAACCCATAATAAACCCGAATCTAACATGGTATCAGAGCCCAGATCCTAAATATCCTAAACCCCTAATTAGTATTGACCCTATCCGACCTGTATAAAGGTCGTGTTTAACCTTCCGTCTAGGTACACTTATCGTATTTGACTCGCTCGACCGAGTATAAATGTCTTAAAAGTTCCGAGAATTCTGGCCGATAAAAGCCATCATCTCGAGGAGGGGTATTAGGGATATATATCCCACATCAGATATTCAATGGGACATTAAGTAATATATAAAGGGCTAGGGTCAATCCACTTACTACCAATTGGTTTTAAGTTGGAAACCCATAATAAACTCGAATCTAACAACTCCTCTCTCTTCACACACCTCTTATGCGCCTTCGCTGACCTCAACTCTCAAACCAATCAAGTCACCGTCGCCTCTGTGAGCCAACAGAAGTTCTCCACCTTTACGCAAACCGTCCAACGGCGAAACCCTAATGTGAAAACCCTTTTGTCTATCGGCGGTGGAGCCGCTGATAAAACCGCGTATGCGTCCATGGCAAGTAACCCCACTTCTCGAAAGTCGTTCATTGACTCTTCGATAAGACTTGCGAGACCGTATGGTTTCCACGGTCTTGATCTAGACTGGGAGTATCCGAGCACTGCCACGGAGATGAGTAACTTTGGGACGCTGCTTCGAGAGTGGCGTTCAGCGGTTGTAGCAGAAGCTAGTAGTAGTGGTAGACAGCGTTTGCTTTTGGCGGCTGCGGTTTTCTACTCCAATAACCACTATTCGGTTCTGTACCCGATTCAAGCAGTTGCCGACAGTCTAGATTGGGTTAATCTAATGGCCTATGATTTTTATGGACCCGGTTGGTCTAAAGTAATCGGTCCACCAGCTGCTTTGTATGACCCTTCAAACGCAGGTACTTCAGGAACCGACCTAACCTACTAAATTCGGACATATATGTATAATTCTTTGAGCTGACAAAAAAGTTTTATAATTCACTGAAAATAGTAAATAAGAAAATAGCTCCCAAATCGGAACTAAAGGAAATAATTTATCTACGATGAGTTTTTATAATAGGTGTAAGCGTCCGCCTAATATTTAATTCCCTATAAAGTTCCTATCACTAGTAAAAAAAACTCAAATAGCAACGACTTAAAATCGTGGCTATAGAAAAATTTTCGTAGCTATATGGGGGTTTTGCTACGAAAAGCAACGTTTATGTTTTCGTAGCTATACGATCGTAGCCATTTTTGCATCGTAGCAAAATCGTAGCAAATGGACACGACTTTGCTACGAAAATAAACGTAGCAATTTGCTACGTTTTGCTTCGTTATAGATCGTAGCAAATGGACACGACATTATCGTAGATATTTATACCCACTATTTAGCAACTATAATTACGTGGTTATTATGAAAAAAAAAATTAAAAAAAAAAACACTTTCAATTTTCTTTTATAAAAAAATTGATATACATTACAAATACAAATATAAATACAAAAATAAATAAGTACAAATACACAAAAAATAATAATAACTAAACATAATCCACCCCCATCCTCCTCGTCCTCCTCCCGTCGCCGTTGGACTTGGACGCCGTCGTCTTCCCACATAAACCTCCTCCACTTCAGCTTCTTCTAGATCTACCAGAACTCTGTCTCCTCCCCGAATCCTCTGTCTCCTCCCCGAATCCTCTGTCACCCTTCCCCATTCATCTGGTTTCCTTGCTCCATCTACAAGCCGTCTCGTCTCTCTTGAAATTTGACGCCTCGCCTTGCCTCCTCTGTCTCACCATCACCTCCACCTCGCCTTGCCTCCTCCAACCCTGAAACACACAAAATCAGTTCAAAACAGAGAGAGAGAGAGAGAGAGAGAGAGAGAGGGAGAGAGAAAGAGAGAGAGAGAGGTCAAACCGTGGTGGTGGTTGGACGGCGAACGTGCCGTCATATGTCTTGAATCAGACTCAAACAAAAGACGACGAGAAAACACTATCCACAGATTAAATATTTCAGGAGCTGGAAAGTTAAAAACAAAAGCTTTTTATTTTCCATTTTCTGAGAAAAAATTAACAGAAAAAAAGAGAAGCTTTCAGATTTGAATAATAAATTAATCAACGATTGAAATTGAAAACGTATATGAGATACCTTGAGATGTCGTTAATGGCCGATGAAAGAAACGAGATTTTCTTCAGTTTTTTGTTTTTATTTCTCCAGAAACAAAAAGAAGAAGGAAAGTAGAGAGAGAGAGAGAGAGAGAATGAAAAAGAAAAAAACAGAAGATGGAAGAGAGATCTGTAAAAGATGGAGAAGATAAGAGATCATCATCTTTCGTACATCTGAAGAGAGAAGGAGAAAAAAGAAAGAAAAGAAAAAAAAACAAAAAATTCTTATCCATTGATTGAAACTCAATCTAACGGATAGAATGGTGATCCATGTGAAATGTGTATTGGCCAACATAATTTTTTTTTCTTTTTTGTTTACCTTTTGATGTTATATATCATTTAATGCTTAAGATTAATTTTGAAAATATTTAGATTTTTAGTTTAGAGTTTAAGTTAGTGTTCAGTATTTAGAGTTTAAGTTACTGTTAATAAGTTTGGGTTTAGTGTTAGTTAAAGGTTATATGGTAAAGTTTAAAGTTTGGAGTTTAAAACATATGCTTTGGTTTATAAAATTTAAAGTATAAATGTTTAGGAGTTTAGAATATATAAGGTTTAGAGTTTAAAGGATATAGGGTTATATTTAAGATTAAGAATATGAGAAATAAGACTTGATTGACAATGTCAAAGTTATATAATGCAAAGTATAAATGTTTTAGAGTTTAGAGTATATATAAGGTTGGATTTGGATTTTAGAGTTTAAATATTTAAAGGGGTTTGAAAATGAAGAAAGTGTATATGTAATGGTTTTGTGATTATAGTTATGGTTTTGTTATTTATTATTTGCTTTCAATAGAATTGTAACTTAAGTATATTAGAATTTGAATTTGATAATTAAAAGTTCAAAGTTGGAAGATTATATTTATTATTAAAGTTTGGAGTTAAGAAAATAGGTAATGAGATATGAATTAATTGTATGAGTTTAAAAGAGACTAATTTGAAAATATAAACTTGAAAAGTTTAAAATTTATATTTGGGGTTTAGGTTTAGGTTAAGGGTAACACAACTTAATTTAATATAATTTTATAAAGTTATTTAATTAGTGTGTGATATAAGGTTATTTTTTTGATATAAGGTTGATTTGGAGTATTAAGTTTGGGGGTTAGAGTACAATTTGAGAATAAAATTTGAAAAATTAAATTAGTAGTTTAAGTTTTTGTGTTTCAATTTGAAAATGTTAGATTTGGTGTTTGGATTTGATGGTTTGGGGTATAAGGTTTAGAGTTATAATGCATGGTTTGGAATATAGTGTTTGAAGTTTAGATTTAAGTTTTGAAACTAAATTTTTAGTTTAAGTTTAAGATTTGTTGTTTAACTTTGAGACTATTAGATTTAATGTTTAGATTTAGTATGATTTATGGCATAAAATTTATATATAGAGTTTAGGGTTTGAGATATAGTGTATGATTTTGTATTTAAAATTTGAGATTAAAGTTTAAAAGTAATTAAATTTGAGCAATTTTAAGTCATAGTATGAAAAGATTAGAGTTTAAGGTTTTTTTTAGAGTTTAGAGGTTAAAAACATGTTTAGGGTATAGGGTTTAAAATAGACACAATTTTTTTTCGTGGTAAAATCGTAGCTAAAATATATTTTTTTGGTGGGTTGCTACGAAATTGATACGTTTTTGGTCGTAGCAAGTTGCTACGGTTCGTTTCGTAGCAAAATCGTAGCAAGTGTTAGCTACGATTTGCTTCCCTAGCACGATCGTAGCAAGATCGTAGCAAGTTTGCTACGAATTTGGTACGATTTGCTACGTTTTCATTTTCGTAGCATAACGTAGCAAAATCGTAGCTTTTTTATTTTTAGCTACGATTTTACCGTAGCAAGTTCGTTGCTATTCCAATTTTTTTTACTAGTGATATAAAACGTCTAATTATCATTTAGTTATTTCCTCAACATTGGAAAATACTCTAAGAAATGTTGGTATTCTGAAAATTGCACCTAAAAGAAAAAAAATCTAAAACAGGATTAACTAAGAAATTACAATATATTTTATAGTATTTGGGTTTGGTTTTACTAATAGAGTTTAAGGTATATATTTAAAATTTGCAGTTATAGTAAAAATAGAATTTAAAATAATTTAGTCATTTTATCATTTCATTAGTGCTATTTTGTAGTTTTTATGTTATATTTTGTTATAATTTTTGTGCTATCTAATACTTCCTCTGTTACAAAAAGATCAAAATTTTAGAAAAAAATTATTTCTAAAAGATACATATTTTATATCTTTAATGCATTTATTATTAATTAATAATAGTAAATTGTAAATTTAATAAAAATTAATAATTTATTACATTTTTATTGATTAAAAGTTATGGAAAATAGTTAAAAACAAAAAGCAATGCATTTATAACTTAAATTTAATATATTTTATTAATCTGTGTGAAAATTTTAAAATATGTATATTTTGAAATGGAGGGAATCAATTCTTTACTCTAACCAGGTTGAGTGGTATGGTGATGCGCTTCACAATCATATTCTTTCGAGCAATTTATTGTTGCTAATGTTTGAGCCATTGCTTGAACGTGGTATGCATATTATTTATACGACGTACATAAATCATAGTAACTTTCGTATTCAATTTTAATGTTTAAGCTTTACAAGATCCAATGTTTTATTTGTTGGTTCTAATAGCAACACCTTTTATAATCAGACCGGACTTCCACAATCCACCTTTAACCTCATACATGGAAAACTCCATATTCCCTCACATAAATTCCAGCGAGGTCATAAACTCACGGGCTAGAATATCCACCCAGCGGTTTACTCCTTAAAGATTCATATTCTCTTGCCGCTCTTTGGTTTCTCGTGCCGGTAAAACCAATTTGAAGTTAACCGTAATATCCCATCCCTGCGCAGGATCAACACACAAACACAACCTCGTAGAAACTGTTCGGAGTTAGAGCATCTCCATTGCTAAACCTCACTTTGGGGGTTTTAGCATTAAATTTAAATGAAAAACAATTAAAAAATGTAAGTTAAGAACCTCCGAAAATTTAGGGGTCCAATGGTGAACTCCAAAATGGGATTCTTAAAAAAAAAATTTGAAAAAAAAAATTTATTGAAAAACAAATATTAAACATACAATAATCATACAATAATCATACAATAATTATGATTGTAGATGACCAAATTTTGCAAATACATTCTCAATTAAATCGCTCTTCAATCGTTCATGTATCATCTGGTCGCGCATTTCACTCCGAATGGTAAACATATCGCTGACATTAGTAGGTCTGGCTGTAGAGTGCGAGAAATCCACTTGTGAACTTCTGCTTGTTTCTCCTTCTTCGAACATAGATGTTTCGGTGTGAGTGTATTCATCTCGTTCGTCTTCCACTATCATATTGTGTAGTATGATACATGTTCGGATAATGTTGCTGATTTTTTCTTTGTCCCAAAGAAGAGCTGGGTTTCTAACAATTGCAAAACGAGCTTGCAAGACTCCAAAAGCACGCTCGACATCTTTTCTGGCTGATTCTTGACATTTCACAAATAACTCCGCCTTACGACCTTGAGGAATAGGGATGGATTGGATAAAGGTTGGCCACTTTGGATATATACCGTCGGTGAGGTAGTAGGCCCTACGGTATTTGTGACCATTGACGGTGAACTCAAGTCTTGGAGCTCGACCTTTTAATATGTCATCAAAAACCGGTGACCGATCAAGGACATTAATATCGTTTAAGGTACCTGGCGCTCCAAAAAACGCGTGCCATATCCACAAATCTTGCGATGCTACAGCCTCTAGGACAATTATTGGCTTGCTAGAACCTCGACAGTACTGGCCTTTCCATGAGTGTGGACAATTTTTCCACTCCCAATGCATGCAGTCAATGCTTCCAATCATCCCCGGGAAACCCCGTTCCTCTCCGATATCAAGTAGTCGTTGAAGATCTTCTTTTGTTGGTCTTCGTAGATACTCTTCTCCATATATATGTATGATGGCTTCAGTAAATTTTTCCAAACACAACAGCGCAGTGCTCTCGCCCATGCGGAGATATTCGTCAACCATGTCACCCGCACAACCATAAGCCAACATACGAATTGCTGCAGTACACTTTTGTAATGGAGATAGTCCGTATCGGCCTACTGCATCTCTCCTATGTTGAAAATAAGGAACTTCATTGGAGAGGCGATTAACAATTCCCGTGAATAATGGCCGGTTCATTCGGAAGCGGCGTCTAAAATAGTGAGACGGATATGTCGGCTCCGTACTGAAATAGTCATTCCATAAACGGTTGTGCCTTTCCTCCCGGTTTCTTTCTACATATTGTCGTCTCGTCGGAATTGAATGTTGATTTTCCACTATGTTGTTGTACATTACTTCAACTTGTTGTTCAAAGTAAGCTTCGAAAGTTTTTTCTAAATGTTCTTCTGCTCATTAGATGAGGAAGACATGGTCTGCAAATGTGAACATACAAACTTTAAGAACAACGACTTGAAACCTGAAACAAAATATTATAACTTGAAACTTGATAATTAATTCAAACGTGAAAGTTGAAACTTGAAAAGAACTTGAAACGTGAAACTTGATATTACTTAAAACACTAATCTACTAACTTGAAACATTACCTGATTTACTAATTGAAACAAAGGAGAGAAAGAGTTCTTTGAGTTCTTTGAGTTTGTTGAGTTCTTTGAGTTTATAAAGGAGAGAATGAGTATACTGAAACAACAACCATACAGCTTTTATAAATAGAGATAAGTTGATACATGGTTAGGTTCACGTGACAGAGACAACAAACATACAACTAGGTTCAGATTACAACAACATAAATAGGTTCACGTGACAGAAAACAACAACATAGATAGGTCCAGATAACATAAAACAACAACATAGATAGGTCCAGTCTGCTCGCAGGCTCCACTCTGCTCCCATGCTCCAACCTGTGACATAAGAAACCAAAAGAGACGTCAGCAGGATAAACAAGTGAACAAACAAGTTAACTATCTAAACTAATAACTCACAAGATCAGTTTAAGAGATCAGTTAAACTAACAAACAACCTATTATAACATTTCAGAGATCAGTTTAAGTTTCAGTGTCATTTCAATCTCAGAAAGCGGCTCAGGCTTCTCTAGTAGTTTCTCCAGCAGCTTCTGCTTGTTGAGCTTCTCTTTCAACTCCAACACGTTTTTCAAGTCAGTATAAGACTCCTGCTGACCACCTTTCCTCTTATTTTCGGCTTTAGCAGCCTTAACACCCTGAGGCCTAGCACCAGTGACCTCATCTTCATCAGCACGAACAGTCTTACGCTTGTCCTTAGAACCATCCTTAGCTTGATACGCAGAGCACCACTTCTGGTCATGCCTCAGCTCTCTCCAAGCATGCTCTAGAGTGAACTTACAACCATAGTCACTAGAGAACATCTCTAGTGCTTTCCTCATCACGTCATTGTCATTCTCACCGCTTGATTGCAACCTCAAATACGCCTCATGACAACCAGTGAATTTACACACTTGGTCATTAATCCTTCCCCACCGTTGCTTGCACTGACTCCATGTTCTACGCTCAAAGCAAGTACCCTGAACACTTGCGTGATAGTAGTCCTGGATCCGTCGCCAAAAGGTTCCACTCTTTTGCTCATTGCCTACTATTAGATCCTTGCTCGTGTTGAGCCAAGAACTTATGAGGATAACATCCTCTTTCGGAAACCATCTCTGCCTCTCCTTAGCAATTGATGGTTCTGGACAGTGGCTACTAAATTCTGGTAGATCAGGTGAGTCTAGGTCAACTGTTTGAGAACCGGAGAAGCTAACATACCCTTGGGGATATGGTGTGCTTGATTCCCCGGTTTGGCTTGTTAGGAGGCTAACATAACCTTGGGGATATGGTGTCATTTTCAAAGTTTGTGTTTTGGTTTTTTTATGCGTTTCTAAGTGGGTTTGTTCTTGTTACTTTGTGTCTTGAGTTAGGGTCTATTTAACTGATGTATTTACTGTTTTTTAGCTAAACCTAACCACCTCGGATCTTAAATGCCTAACCTAATACAATCCAATCAACTCAATGCAGCATTGAAGTTAAAGACAGATCAAATCAATGCAGTTCAACCAATTTCAAACTAGAAAGTTTGACATAAAGTTAACTAAGTTATTTTAGTTAACCTAACTAAGTTTTTAGTTCAACTGCATTGACAAAAGAGGCGAGTTTAGTTATCTTATTTTAGTTCTGAAACTAGAAAGTTAACTAGGTTATACTAAACTAGAAATTTTTGAAGCTAGATAGTTAACTAACCTTAACCTTACGCGGCATACTCCAGTTCAGACACTCTTGCTATGAGCTTGTCCACCTGAGCCTTCAGCTCCTTATTATACTCTTCACATTGTTGCAGACGCGTCTTCATGATGCCTAGCTCCTCCTCGACTGCACAGACCCAAGGCTGCCTGTAATGCAGTCCATCGTCCTACAAAAAACATCACAACTATCAATACATTTTTAAAGAAATATAATGGACTAAAATAAGGCAAGTACAATCACTTACCTTATACTTCTTGCAGGTGAAGAACCTCTTCCCTGGTTGGTAGTCGAAGACCTCAGCTGGAGCTCTCTCGCGGACAAGCCGTTCCCCGCATACACACTTCTCTTGGATACCAATCATCGAGTCTGTCACAAAGTGTAGGCTGTCAAAATAAGCCTTAGCTCTCTTCTCCTCACTAGGATCCATTCGAAAACCTACAAATATGTGAAAAAGTACACATCAGTTAACCAATCGTAAGTGTTAATCAAAGATAAACTTAGAAGAATCAAACATAAGTTATTCGAATTGAAAACCTAATCCCTAATTTCATAACGAGACCCAATTCAGAAAGAAACTGTAAACCCTAATTTCATATCGTTCCCTGATTCAGAGATAAACCCTAATTCGAATTGAAAACCTAATCGACAAACCCTAATCTATTCGAAAACAGAACCAAAAGAATAGGAAAGCCCCATATCGGAACCAAATAACGTATGACAAATCGAGAACGAACCCATTCGCAAACCCTAATTTCTATCGATCCCCAAATCGAATCTAAAAAACTTAATTGAGCAAAAACTAGACACGAAAACGAACAAGAACAAGTACGAATGGATAAATCAACAAAATAATAACATAGATTCAACATGCATGACTCGATTTACCTTGTTCACCGATTCGTCGAACATATCGCCTTCTATCGCCTTCTCTTGTTTTTTTTCTTTCCGTCGCGATAAATGATTTTTTTTTAACTCTCACAAACAAAATAAAGCGGAGGTCCAATGCCATTCTGCCACGTCGATTTGGACTCGCCTCCAAAACACCTAAAATAAGCGGCGACTCTAACGGGTTTGGGCCCTTTTATTAATTTTAAATTCGAAAAAGCAACTCGGGCCTTTGCTCGGGCCAAGCGATGGAGGTGCTCTTAGATTCTCCATCTCGAAGCTTCCAACTACTTCTAACCATGCTGCCCATTCCAGCTTGGCAACCTCATTTCTTGCATCACTATAAACAAATTTAGAGATTCAATGAAAACTTAAAATACACTTGTTTCAAACCAAAAAATTCAAACCTGGATGTTCGGTCTAGATTGGACAAAGCCGGTCCTTAGCCAAGCCTGATAAAACATTCGCCTCAGGCCTCCAAAATTTTGAAAAAAAATGATATGGACATAGACACCAAATTTGTAAAAAAAAAAAGAATCCAGGTGTCTAAACTATTGAATTCTTTATTAAATTGTTTATATCCCCCAAAATCTATGATCGGAGAGCTAACCCTAATTGTTATTTGTTTGAGACTCAGCCAAGATTAAGTTGTTCTTTCTTATCTGATTGTCATCTGATAAATGATGATACATCCGAGTTATATAAAAACTAATATCATCGTTTTATTCTATGTTTATAATGATTTAGATATTACCTTGATCCAACTCCATATAGGTGTAATAAAAACATCTAATTATGTCAAAATATTCTATAATTGTTGATTTATCTAAATCTATACAGTTGTACACTTCAGCTCAACCTGATTGGTGTTTGTTATATAGTTTTTATTAAATGTAGTTTGTGACAAATACAGTTGTACACTCTCTCCGTTTCGATTTAGTTGTCATTGTAGAGAATTTTTTTTTTTCAAAATAAGTGTCGTTTTATAATTTCAATGCAAAATTTATTAATTTTCTCTGTTATTTTATTTTTTTATTAGTTGAAATGTGGTTAGGTGTATAGATAATTGTGTTTTTATCTAGAAAATATGTGAAATTAAATGGTTTCTTAATCTGCGTGTAAAAACATAGAACGAGAAGTAAAACGAAACGGATGGAGTATAAAATTAAACAATGGTATGCATCGCAAACCAAATTTTGACTGGCACGAATTCCACTTTTTATGTCTTGTTAAACATGTTTTGATTCTTTATTCTTTTCGTTTGATAACTTAGCTTTATTCATCGATTATCACCACGAAAATTAAATTTTGAATAACTCTCGAAGAAAAGTGAGCTAGTGAATAAAGCTAGCTCACAGCTAGTCTCATCCCGATCGCATCTGACGAGTAAGGAAGGATTCAACACTCATCTCCACTCAGTTACCAGTCAATCTATAGATTAATCTATCTGTTGATCTTCAATCTACTTTTATTATAATAATAGGATTTAGACTGATCCGTAATATATCATAAACCAATTATCCGAAAAAAAAAATATGATAAAGATTTCGTAAATAATTTGTATTTGTTTATATTAGAAAATATCTCTGTAAGTGTGTATAAGGTTAAGTAAGATAAATTCTTTAATCATTTCAGTTTTATTATAAAATTATGTGGGTTGTTTGCACATGCGGACATAAACTTTTTATAAAATTATTTATCAATATATACATTACTAATTTAAAAACTATAAAGATAAATTATTATTTATATTTTCATTTGATTTTTTTAATGTAGAAAATCTTTATGTATACTATATTCATTATTAATAAATTAATCTTAGAATTCACTCAGTTATATAAAATTAATAATTTTACTTGATTAAAATTTAGTTATGTGTTTTCTGTTTTTTAATTTTATATAAGGTTAAGTAAGATAAATTTTTTAATCATTTCAGTTTTATTATAAAATTAGGTGGGTTGTTTGCACATGCAGACATAAACTTTTTATAAAATTATTTATCAATATATACATTACTAATTTAAAAACTATAAAGATGAATTATTATTTATATTTTCATTTGATTTTTTTAGTGTAAAAAATCTTTATGTATACTATATTCATTATTAATAAATTAATCTTAGAATTCACTCAATTATATAAAATTAATAATTTTACTTGATTAAAATTTAGTTATGTGTTTTCTGTTTTTTAATTTTATATTTTTCTTAAAAGATTTCTTTTGGATAGCAACACAATATATATATATATATATATATCGGAATTATCTTTTTATTTTAAATAACTTTTAGATTATTTTTTTGGATAACAACACTATATTTGATTAATATTTAGTTATGTGTTTTTTTTAGTTTTATCTTTTTATTAAAAGATTTCTTTTGGATAACAACACAATATATATATATATATATCAGTATTATCTTTTTATTTTAAATAACTTTTAGATTATTTTTTTGGATAACAACACAATATATATATATATATATATATGAATTATCTTTTTATTTAAAATAACTTTTAGATTTGGTAATTCTTATTATTATTAATTTTAATCATTTATCTGATAAAAATAATTTAAATTCGTTTTTAAATTAACCGATATTAACCGCTCTAACTTTTAACGTGACAGTTCTTGTTGCGAAAAATCTCGCAAATAATAGTACGAATTTATTTTTGAATAATTTATATATTTTATTCATTAAAGGCATAAGCAATATTAACCACTCTAACTTTTAACGTGAGAGTTATGTTGCGAAAAATCACTTCGCAAATAATAGTAAGAATTTATTTTTGAATAATTTATATATTTTATTCATTAAGGCATAAACGATATTAATATCTCTAAATTTTAACGTGAGAGTTCCGTCGCGAAAAATCACTTCGCAAATAATAGTATAGATATCTATATGATACACGGTATATCATTTTTTCACTTGTTGGAAACGTTAGCCCATAAAGATTCACCATTTTTGTACGTTATTAAAAATAGATTATGCAGCATAAATTATACATGCTACAATTACGTATGTACTTTAAAACTAATAAAATCTATATTAAAAAGTATCATTAATCTACTAAAATCTAACTTTTGGTGCTTCGTGATTATTTAGCTAGATATTACTCTTTTTTTTCTTTGAAACACTACTGAATTTTCAATTAGAACCTACATTATATTATTCATCTTTTTGTTTTGATAAAAACAAATTTGGCATTTGGTTGAAACATAAGTGGGATCAGTACCCTCTTACTAATACATAACAACTGTTTATTGATCGGGTTCTTTATTACATACATACACTCAAATCATAAAACTCGAACTTAAACTTTCAAACATTACAACACCAACTCTCAGTTTTGGTTTTATTTAATACTAACATCATAGTAGGTATCTAAAGTAGATTGTAACCTTATCATATATATGCACACACTCCATATATATATATATATATATATGGCGTGATGTGAAACATATATATATAGAAAGGTTCAGTGGTGGTGGCATATTAATTTGTTTATTTGGGAAGAATATCAACACCTTTGAGGTAGAGCCCTCTCTTCCAATGGCCATTATGCTCATACATTGAGAATGTGATTTCTCCGGGGGAATGTTTCTTCGGCTTGAACTCTCCGACTATAATATCGACCCATTGATACATTGGTATTTCCCTTAAACTCACCTTTCGCTCATGCACACTGTTATGCAAGACTAGCTGAAGGTTCACCGGCGTGTCCCATCCATCGGCCGGATCCTCTAGCTTCACCTTAAAGACCACCTTGTACGTAGTCCCTGGAGTCAGATTCTTCGTGTCGAATTTTCCCATGATGTTGAGCCAACACACGTCTTTCAACGCCACAGCTTCTACAGCCGCCTCGCTTTTAAAATTCATCAAAGAAAATAAATCATGCGTGGTTTAAGTCAGTACATAACAAAATACCATAAATACAAGTTTTAACTCCAAAAATAGCATAAGTTTGGGAAAAAAGTTCCTAAGTTTTTCACAAATGGATGGTTCCTGGAACATTTAATTTGTCTCTATAAACATGCTAAGGGCCTAAACCTAATAGTTTGGATTTGTATGAAATTATGGGATTTTTGTGGTAATTTGTAGAACAAAATTGTTGTTTTTAAAAAATAAGCAAATCTCCTTAATAATGTATACATGCTTGAAGGATTTATAATGTAATGGTAATATTTCGAGTTTCGTCGAGAAGATGATGATTGATACTTCCTTTTCTGTTGATCAATTAGTTCCCAATTTAAAACAAAAAGGAATATTCAAAATTTATAATAAAATCACTGATCATATCGTTGTACTATTTATAGTGGGCGTTTTTAGATTAAACGTATCTTACTTTGGTGACTCCTTGTTGGGAAACCAGGTCCAATAGTTGGGCTCTTCAGACCAAGTGATCGAGAGGTTCCTTGGGAAGAGCGTGAAGCAGTTTCTGTTTTTCTCATCCACCCAAGATTTGATCTGTGCGATGTTTTAAATGCATATCATCACAGCAAATGGATTAGTGGTCCATATTAACATTAAGGTCAGTGATCTCATTTTCATTTCCTTAAAAAGATAAATTACCATTTGGATATTCTTAGAACAACATTAACGGTAAGGGTTGTGCACTAAAGCTCTACTATGAATAAAACTAATACTTTATTAAAATTTAGTTATTTAAATAAATCAAAATGGTTGATAAAAAATAAGGTCGTTCATATGTTGACATGTGTGCATAAATGTTTCAAAGAATATCTGAAAACAATTAATATGAGAACTTTTCATGTCTCTTTCCTATCTTTCTCTTATTTTCTTATTTTTCTTAATTATTGAGATACTCCAAAAGTAAGTTGGAGATGCTCTTAGTCTATAGATGAGTTCGATATCTTCTATGTTGTTTATGTTACATAAAAATTAAAAGTATGCGGACGTACTGTTTTTCTAGCAGGAAATAATAACAAAAGATTCTCAAATCTCAACTATCATCCAAAGAGGTTTGTTTGAAGAGAAAAGTTCAAAAGTGAAATTTAGGGTTTTACCTTTAAGAAAAACTCTACTAGAACAACAAGCACATAATATTTTCAGTTTAATTGGAATGAAAACAGAATCGAATGTTTTAAATATGAACTCATAATTACACTTTTTGTTTTATAGAAAGATATCGTCGAAGTGTTTCTCGAGATAGAAAACAAAAATGATCTAATTATTTTTCAGAGAAATAAGAGTACTAACCAGATTATTGGGCTTCAAGAGAACTTTGGAACGTGGCTTTTTATTGGAGTGAGAGATTGGAGCCTTGGCATCTTTGAGAATGGCCTTGTTGTTATGTGGAGCCTTGGCATCTATCATCTCCCGAGACTTTTCTCTTCTTGCAAATGTGCTACCTCAATTTTTAGATTGACAAATAATCTCAGCTAAATTTATAGATCTAGGGGAAAGGGGATTTAAAGAACTTATTCTGAAAAAAAAAGAAGAACTTATTCTGTGTTGTCATACTTGATTTCATTGTGCTTTTTTTGTTTATCGTTCGAATTTTGTATAACCGGTTACATCAGAACAAAAAATCAAGCTATTCTCATATTATGCAAAAGTGGGATTTTTTTTGTTTGTTAACTAAAAATTTTAAAAACTTATTTGTCTATAATCTTCTTAGACCGGAGACCAGACCATGTTAAATGAAATTTAGCCTTATTATTTGGTTTTAAGACATGAGATCTTCTAGACCCTCTTTTGGGTGGTTAATTGCTACGACAGCTGAACTTGCAACATCGGTGATTTTTTTTTAATATATATTTACAGTAGGCAATATAAAAAGTTAAAAACCCATGACTAATAATTAATGGACTTTATTAAGTAAAAAATGATTAATAATTAATGGATTATTTTCCTTTACAGTAGAATAAATAGAATATCATCCATAATAGTACAACTGCATTTTGGTTTAGGAATATATACTAGTTGGTCCACCACTAGTCTTTAATAATAATCTTTCTAAAACATACTAGTCTTGAAGAAGATAACTAGAATCAATGATGTAAATCAATAATCCATTTACACATTTTGCAAAGTAATTTTTTTAAAAAGTCTTATTTATCATAACCACATTGATTTTGAAAAAAAAATGAGGTTATTTTTAATAATAACAATGACATAGTTAACATATTATTATGACCTGTATAATTTATTGACAAAGATTTTGAATTTGAAAATATTTGTAAATTAAGATAACAAAATATTTGTCATAACTACATACCTTCAACGTAGATTCTTAAAATTAAAGTATGTAAAAATTTGGTTACATATAAAGGTAAATTAAATATATGATTATTATTAATTGTAAATTTGACTATCTATTCTAACTGAAAATCTAATTATCTATATAATGTCAAATGGGATGTAAATATATCTTAACAAATGCAAAATAAAATAAAAATTTTAGTCAAAATTTTAAATTTTATGAATATTAAATTAGTTAAATAATTAAAATTTATACTTAAATCTATTAGTTAGCCTAAATATGTGATTAATAAAATTTTCAAGTTATGAAATTTATCTGGATTTGAATGCAATGCAATGCATTGGTTATATGATTGACAATTAGTTTATTATGATAAATATAATAAATAATTTTAATTGATTAATATATTTTAACCAAAAAATATATAAAATAAAAACCACTGAAAATTATAATGTCAAATATAACATATTTAAATTCATCAGCAAAGTTTTACATTTAAGCTTAATTTAATTAAAACTTAATTAATCAAAATTTATATCAAATATTGTTAAACTAAATGAGAAAATAAATAAATAATTATGTATTGTTATGAATGTTGTGTTTATTTCATGAATAAAAGGGTCTCTTATATAAGAGTTACATGGGAATATTCAGTATCTAGATATGCCTAGAATATACCAAAGAATAAACTTATTCTAAAGAATAAACTCCTCTTATGTTCATCCACATATAAGATAATTATCTATAACACTCCCCCTTGGATGACATATCTATAGAGCTCGTAGTGTGCTTAATGTTGCCTCGTTAAAACCTTTCTAGGAAAACCAAAACCCAGGGTGGGAAAAAGGAAACCATCGATAAGGAGAAAGAGTACAACACACAACTACTCCCCCTGATTTGGAACTCCTTGAAGTTCCTGCAGCCTGCGCATGCCTATCATCTTGATGAGCTTCTTGAAGGTCGTTGTAGGCAATGACTTGGTGAATAGATCAACTGAGTTCTCGCTGGAACGGATTGAGACAACTAGGACCTCTCCTGCCTTCTGTAGCTCGTGGGTATGAAAGAACTTGGGCAGGATGTGCTTGATTCTGTCTCCTTTGATATATCCTTCCTTGAGCTGAGATATGCAAGATGTATTGTCCCCATACATGATAGTCGGCGCCAATGCTCTTGTGATCAGACCACTATCCATGCCAATGTGCTGAGTCATAGACTTAAAACGTATGGTCCTTTGGCCTTACATGCGGATATCATGGTCTACTTGGACCTGTGCACTTTTAAAAATCGACCATATATGTGTTCTGGTTGGAATTACCTTGACCAAAACTTATCCATAAACAATATGGTCCGATCATGGTACTATATGTAATATAAAATTACATTCCTTATGATCTGGTGCATTTATCCCTTAGGGATATCTTCTGGCCGCATATGCCAATGACCTGATTCATTATGGACCTTCCATATTATCAATGTGATCTGATCTATGTTTAAGTCATGGTCCTAGACCATACTTACATGTATGCACACTTCTTTTATGCTTACTTATTTTGAAGTTTATACATAGATCTATTATTGCAGTCCACACTTATACTTTGATGATGTCTTATGACTATATTATTGTGGACAATCACCACGTGTTGGGACCTGTATATTAGGTCATGGACCTTGTCCATTCATGCTTTGAATCTCGCCAATGAGTGGCTGAGAGATGACCTAATGTTGCTGGAACAACATGGTTCATGCGTGGTGACTTATATATGTAGTTGGCCTACTGCCTTTGGTTCCTTATACTTTGATGATGTCTTAGAACTTCCTTTCTATTAGTTTGATCATAGTCTATGCATACTGATATGCATATTCATAGATAGTACCTTAAGTCTATTCCATGACCTAGGCTCATATCTTAATTGCCACATACAAGATTTGAGCTAAAACGAGGTTGGACATGGTCATGGTTGGCAAGGAATTTTAGGCCGTGGACTAGATGGCTTTCTTTGCCTTTACTTGTGGCCATCTTCCACTTCATTAAGTGTTTAGGACGTGCTGATCATACACACACACGCCTGTGGCATGCTGCAAGTTCATTGCAGTCTCTACACATGTATAAACTAATAATCTGTTTAAGGTCTAACCAATGGCCTGAACCATTTAGACTTCTATGGATTGGTTCAGTGTATAAACACAAGGAGCTTCTCTTGTAAGAGAGCATACATATGGACTGATGGTTCTTACAGAACACTTTACTAAGTATCACTTAGTCCATCATATGATTTACAGCTGGTTTATTCAGTCCATACGACAGCAAGGAACAATGATGTTCTTGAGAAACGTCTTTCTCATCTTTCTTTGGTACCTTTATGATCTTATCCAGTAAACTTTATGCTACTTAATATACCTTTATATGTCAATCTAACCTCGAGATTACTTATGACCAGAACTTAATCAATTTCGAGTTTTGAGGTAGCATCCACCACATAGGAGTAAATCTCTTTATAATCTGTTCCTTGATCTCTGCGAGTTTCCTTGTGTGATCAAGCCAAGCTTGAATGATTTAGTAGGAACATGGACACCACTTAGGCCACGTGGTCATGTCTCATATCTCACAATTTCTTTCTCACAAGATCTATTTGTCACTGGTTTATGTCTGATGGTGTTTATATGGCCAATACACACATCACTTCATTTATACTCGTATACACCACGTTTCTTTCTAATGTTTATGAGTACTCTCACGTGGGTTATGATCCTCGTTTCATATGTCTAAGTGCTACTTAATTATATGAGCTCTTTTATGTATTCTAATACATCAATGGTGTTAACACTCTTGTGTAAATAGTTATAGTTACTTAGTATTCTAGACATGATCTAATCAGCTTAAGATCTTATTATCCAGGACCTTAGTCACATTGTAGCTTGGCGTCCCAAGTCACAATGTATGGTACTAGATGGGTAGCCGGCCGGCCTTGTATCTTTATGTATGGTCTGGTTTCTGTTGAACTCGGATTCTATCTTATGCACCTTTATCTTTCCTATCCGAGGTTCTTTTATCTTATGGAACTTATTGGTCTATCTTGTATAGACTTAGTAGCAACTTTATTGTGTCATCTTAGGACTTCAATTGTGCAAGCTGGTATACCTTAGTCATTCTATTCTTGGGTCAATGTGTCTGGCATACGATTTTGCTATCACTGCATAAGCTTTGCATAATTTCTTTATATCTTTTGGACGTCTTATATTCTAGTCCGAGGATCTTGCCTAGACACTGGTAGTTAATACCATTATATCATTCTTTTAACTTTTTAACCAGCTTATAGCTTTTCTCCTTATTAATGTTGGATAATCAGATTACAGTCTCTTGCAATCTGTGTTCTTGGCCACTAATTAGTTCACCCATGTTTTGCTCAAGATATCTTTAATCACGTGGAGAAGTGCATTATTTATCCAACATATATTCCCAATTCTCTTATGAGGTTCTATCTTAGATGGCACATAAGTCTGTGGTGGTTCAGCTTCTTTTATATGTATGTGTCTGGTTCATGACCCTTAATCTGAGATGGGAATACCTATGCTAACTTGTATGGCCTGATGCTTATCAATCCTTTATACATGTGTATTTGTAATGTCTCCAATTTTATAGACCTTTGTGGGTAATGGTCTTATGCGTGTGGGGAGTTTACAGACAAGCTGTTTGTAACATGGTCGTAGACCATGATCCACGGATTGTTGTATGTTCATGGATCAAGGTTTTATCCTTTCTCCCCCTTATGGACATACTATAATCACGTGGTATTAGAGACATTATAGCCTTATGAGTATCCTTTGTACACATATTACACAATGTGAGATTTTATAGGATAACTCTTTTGTGCCTTTGTAGGATTCTGCATCAAGTTTAGACTAGGATGGCTAATCCAGTCATGCCATTAAGTTTAAATTTCATGGTCAACCTCATGGTTACCATGGCTTTAATCCTTTGTCTTATTGATCTTTAGCATAGTCTAGATCAATAAAGTATTTAGGAATAGTCTCGATCATTATCAGATAAGCATTTAGGCGATTTTCTATAAGAAAATGAAGGAACCTCTGATTCCTTTGGTCATTGGTCCATTGTGAAAACCATTCATTCTCAAGTATTTAAGACTCAATGGACCTTATATAGGTGAATAAAACGTGCCTTGTAGGCAAGTGCCTTAGGCGTGGTCAGACTATCCTATTTATGAGCTCTTATTTGATGTTTATCAATCAGGAAAAACATTCTCATTGTCAAGCAAAGTTAGGCACGTCTTAGAGCAATGAAATGACACTTTATATCATAAATAAAACGTTCTTAACACTTAGATAAAAGCAAGACATAAGATAAAAACACCAAAACGAAATCAGGGATCGAATTTTCAATCTTGTATCAATGTATAAGCCAGCCCCACAATCCATGTGTTCCCAGGCTGCTTTCTCGGATTCATCCACTTCAGGGAGTTTCATCTTACTACTTCTTTGCTCAAGATACCTTTTCTGTAATCTATCAAATATTTTGATGGTATCTTTAGTTTTCTGCTCCCTTTCCTCTCTTAATATTATGTATGAGAAAAGTTCATAATAAGTGGCAAAGTATTTAACTTTGTGCCGTAACTGAACATCCTTTGAATGGAATATGGAGTGTAATAACTCCTTATCTGTTATCTCTTCATCACATAGTTCAAGACTATAGATGATTCTATGTAGAGCAGTATTGTATTCATCTGCGAATTTAAAATCCTGTAATCTGAGCAATTTCCATTCTTCCATGGCTTTAAGATGTAATGCCGTAGAGAATCTGGTATTTATTTTTTTTGTTTTTTCAAAGGTAACAAGGATCCTTTGTATCCAGATATTGATCTCTTAGATCCTCAGTGAGATGATAACACATATTTGTTATGGTTGTATTCTTTTCACTTTCGATTGCTTTATTACCATTAGTAATACATTCCCAAGTCCTCTAGACTTAATGCAATTGTAGTGTTCATTGCCCAATCTAGGTAATTATCTCCAGAGAGATTTTAGGGCATTGTTATCCGAGGGTTTGAATTTTGACATCTGAAATATAATATCAGTCAAAGACTTAGATTTCGGCCAATATCAATAATTCTTTGACCATTTGTGCAATCAATATAAAACACAAGCCATACGGCTGTGATGTGCACAAGACCATAAAGGTCACATAAATATATGGTCAATGGGGTGAGTGTGCGGCTAAGGGGCAATGCCACACGGCCATCGTGTCAAGATATGAGAGAGTTATGCGGCTTATACTGTCATGATCCTATGGTGCAAGTAGGGTCCCGAAGTTAATCAAGAGACAAGACTCACTTTTGCCATAGTGTCACGGTTGCGTTGTCTGTTCATTCATCGAAACGATTAATCTAAATCTAAATATCCAATTCTCCTCCTGATTTATTTAAGGGTTTCAAAACCTTTTATGATTAATTTTGGAAATTAGGATTACTAAACCTCAAAATTAATCTGGTCACAATTTATTATAGTGTTTTATAAACTTATAAATCCGAATTAGGGTTTGATTTTAAATCATAAAACTTATGGTTTTTCAAAACTTTAACCATAATGACCCGATTTGTAAACCGGATAATCAAAACCTCATGATAAAAATTAAAACCAAACGATTTTAGGGTTTAGGAATCCGAAAGGATTAGGGTTTTAAAGCAATCAAGCTTTCAAGAAAAAGGCAGAAATAAAATTAGGAATTTAAATCTATCAACCTAATTTTTCAGATTATCAATCAATCAATTTAATCAATTTAAACAATCCTATTAAGGTTTCTAGGTTTGAATCCGATTCTAGGGTTTAATGTGTTTATCTTTTCTTTGCAGGTTGCAGATCGGACCACCTAGAGAGAGAGAGCTGGGCGGTAAGCGAACTGGAGCTGGCCGGTACGATCGGACGTTGCAGCGAACATGTCTCCTACACGGATTGGTGCTGCGACCGGATCTCCTCCTGGTACAAGCTTCCTTACGCGAGCTGAGCTGGACAGGTACCAAACTGGTTCAGGGACGCTGTAATTGAGAGATTCAACCAAAAGGATCAATGGTTTTATACAAATCAGATTCAAATAAGATAAAAAAAATAGATCAGATTAGGATTAGAGTTTTAGGTAAGTCGGCGGCGGGGTTTGTAATTGCGATTGCGGACGCGTCAGATCTTGGATCGTCGAGCCGTCTGCAGCAACAGATTCCTCTTGTCTTGGGCTTCAATTGGATATGTGGATCGTCGTCTGGCTCCACGGGGTTTGAGAGATACACCAGTTTGAAGTTGAGCCGGAATTTGGGCTTATGCAGATCTGGCGGCGCGGACTAAACTTGGTCGTGAGAGCGCGTCTGAGATCTGATTGATGAGTCGTCTTCTCCTATGAATTCTTCTCGTCGAGAGCTTTAATTTGGTATATTACTCGCCTTCTGGTTCCTTACGGTTTGAGAGAACGGTCTTTCTGAAAATCGACTGCAGATTAGAGTTTTTGAGATATAGAGAGAAACACGATTTTTTGATTAAGGTTTATGAGAGAATCAATCGTTCTGATAACGTGTTATGAATGTTGTGTTTATTTCATGAATAAAAGGGTCTCTTATATAAGAGTTACAGGGGAATATTTAGTATCTAGATATGCCTAGAATATACCAAAAAATAAACTTATTCTAAAGAATAAACTCCTCTTATGTTCATCCACATATAAGATAATTATCTATAACATGTATGATTTTTTTTTTTTGAACCAATAACATATAGTTTGAATTTTGTTTTAAATATATTTATTTAAAAATAAATATTTATGTGCCTAACGAATGAAACTACCTAGTTTAATTTTAAAACACTACTGCTAAGTCAAATAAGAGAACTAATATGTAACCAGTTTTCAGTTTCTTTGGTTTGTCTTTACTTTTTTTTGTTTTTTTTCTTGTTTTTCTTTACTGTTTTCGAATAGTATCTTTACTGTTTTAGAATAGTATTTATTCCCTCAGTTTCTAAATAAGTGTCATTTTAACATTTTCTTTTTGTTAAAAAAAAATGTTATTTTAAAATTCTAATATAATTTTGAGCTGAAAATTAATTGTAAATACATTGATTTTATAAATATTTTTTATTTCTAAAATTTTTATTTCTAAAATTTTTATTGATTGAATGTGTGTAATTAATAAAAATATAACGCATTCCAATAATTTTTTAATTTGTGTGAAAAAATGTCAAGGTTGCTGCGAAACAGAATGAGTATACAATAGACAACTAAACTTTCAGCTTCATACGTTCCAACTTTGTCTTTAGTCCATCTTGACAAATGGTGCATCTTTTAATTTTGAAAAAGAAAAAACAAATTGTAACATCCCGAGTTGTGATATGCGGAAAGGCTTAAAAGAATTGATTTGACTACCTATGTCACTAAAGTTGACTTACCTTTTCCGTACCACATCCGTTTAGAACTCCAGGGTTAAGCGTGCTTATGCTGGAGTAGTGCAGGATGGGTGACCTATCGGGAAGTGATTCACGATACCGTGTGAGTGAGGCCAAAACACGGAGAAAGGTCATGTGGTGATTACAGGGTCAGTAAACAATGATTTCGAGCCTTGAAAAAATTAACGCACGGCCGTCGGACGGGATGGGGCTCACGGGCCGAGAGAGCGGGCATGGGTGGCCCATTAGCCGTAGGCGGTCGGGCGTTATAAGTGGTATCAAAGCTGGTTAGCCGTCTCAGTTCTGACCTGAGAGGCGTCTTGAGACCTGTCATGGGGCGCAACGAGGACGTTGCGTTCTTTGAGAGGGGGTGAATTGTAACATCCCGAGTTGTGATATGTGGAAAGGCTTAAGATAATTGATTTGACTACCTATGTCACCAAAGTTGACTTACCTTTTCCGTACCACATCCTTTTAGAACTCCGGTTTAAGCGTGCTTATGCTGGAGTAGTGAAAGGATGGGTGACCTATCGGGAAATGATTCACGATGCCGTGTGAGTGAGGCCAAAACACGGGGAAAGGTCATATGGTGATTGCAGGGTCAGTAAACAATGATTTCGAGCCTTGAAAAAATTAACGCACGACCGTCGGACAGGATGGGGCTCACGGGCCGAGAGAGCAGGCATGGGTGGCCCATTAGCCGTAGGCGGTCGGGGCGTTATTAGTGGTATCAAAGCTGGTTAGCCGTCTCAGTTCTGACCTGAGAGGCGTCTTGAGACCTGTCATGGGGCGCAACGAGGACGTTGCGTTCTTTGAGAGGGGGTGAATTGTAACATCCCGAGTTGTGATATGTGAAAAGACTTAAGAGAATTGATTTGACTACCTATGTCACCAAAGTTGACTTACCTTTTCCGTACCACATCCTTTTAGAACTCCGGGTTAAGCGTGTTTATGCTGGAGTAGTGAAAGGATGGGTGACCTATCGGGAAGTGATTCACGATACCGTGTGAGTGAGGCCAAAACACGGGGAAAGGTCATATGGTGATTGCAGGGTCAGTAAACAATGATTTCGAGCCTTGGAAAAATTAACGCACGGCCGTTGGACGGGATGGGGCTCACGGGCCGAGAGAACGGGCATGGGTGGCCCATTAGCCGTAGGCGGTCGGAGCGTTATACAAATGTTCAGAAGTGTATACTTCTTTCGTTGTTGTTATTTTCAGGGAGAGTAATCCAACCATATTTTGTATCTGAAAAAGAAAAAGTTTTGCAGAATAGAATAGTTTTATATTTTTCTATTACCCTAATATTCTAATCAAAACTATACACTGGAGACCATAATAATAATAATAATAAAACACTGTACACTCTACCAATAAACTCAATGGATGTTAATATTTTTCTATTACCCTAATATTTTAATCTAAACTATACACTCGAGACCATAATAATAATAATAATAATAAAACACTTTACACTCTACCAATAAACTCAAATGGATGTTAGATGTTTTCTTGCATCATGTGCAACAATACAATTTTATAAATGAAATTATATTTAAAAATAAAAATTGTTAATATTTTTAATTTTATTATTTTATACTAATATTTTAATAGAAATATTGATTTATTTAGACATAAAAATTAAAATAAAATAGATAATTTAATTTATTTTAAATTATATTTAAGAATAGAATATAGAGAAATACCCTAAGATAACCCTAAAAAAGTTTTTGTCACAACAATAACTTTTAAAGAGAAAAATGACAAAAATAACCTTTTTGAAGGGTTAACAAAATGACTAATATACATTTATACCCTTTGGGTTAACTAATCTAGACTTAGGGTTATTTGATAAAAACTTCAAAAAGGGTTATTTGAGAGATTTGCCCATAGATATATATATATATATATATATATATATTAAAATTATAATAATACATAAATTTTAATTCATTGCTTTTGGTTAAGATATATTAAATCAACTTATATAAATTTATGTTACAAATTTGATATAAAATTTTATAATTATAAAAAAAACTAAATAAATTTTTTTAAAATTTTAAATATCAAAAAAAATATTATGATTTATAATCTTTTAAAAGATTATATAAAATATTGAAAATCTTGTTTAGTAATAAAAATTATATGGTTTTAAAAATAGACTTAAATAATATTTTAATTTTTTTAATATTTAATATCATATTAACTATATATTTCAATTTTGTATAATATTTATATTATTTAATATCATATTAATATATTTATTTTAATGATGATATATGAGTTACTATCATATTCGAAAAAGTTTACCAAAAAATAGAAATCAACATTAATTGTAATTGACATGTCACATTTAGTCATAAGACATGTTATCAGTTCTACTATATTATGTCATATTTTTAATGGAATTGATTGTAAAGATGAGATCTGTTAAATTATTTCACAAATAATGTTTAGAAATACTATGATATTGTAAAATGTAAAATTGCTAGAAAAATAAATTAAGAGATATAACAAGTAAGATTTAACCAAAAGGAAGTGAATATTTCAACTTTATTTTATTCTTATCTGCACTAATTTGGATACATCTAGTGAATATTTCAACTTCATTTTATTCTTGTCTGCACTAATTTGGATACATCTAGTGAATATTTCAACTTCATTTTATTCATGTCTGCACTAATTTGGGTACATCTATCGTAACAGTTACCCTCTAAAATTCCATCCACGGTCTACCTCCCTCCAAGCAAGAATATATGCCTCCATTTTTTATATTTTCTTATATCAAATAAAAATAGGTGTGCATCTGTTGTTGTCGCCATTACATACCTTATAGTGATTTCCTCCTTATCGATGATAGCTGGCGACAAGAAACAAGCAGGGCATGTCTCATTATATTATTCCTCACTAATTAGAACGAAGGAAGTTGGTGGCAATCAATGTATTTCTGTGATTCTTAATTTATTGAGGTTTCTAGATGACTGATTCAACCATTAATAAGATTTGAGGAAAAATGCTAGTCAAACTGATACATGATTTATGTGTTCTAGTTATTATACAAAGATCAAACAGGTAACCCTAAAAAAGTTTTAAGGTTTATAAATATTTTAATATTTTCAATTCTAAAGAATGTATTGAGTAATATTTTTTTGGTCAGAGTATTGAGTAATATTTAAGAATCAATTTTACGCGGACAGAAGATTGACAAACTAAGGGTCCGGAAATAAAATCCTCTCTTCGTTTCATTTTAATTATTTTTTCAGATTTTTGAACACGGTTTAAAAAAATATCTAATTTTGTATATCTTCATTAACTGTACATTTAACCATATATTAATCAATAGAAAAAAAATTAGAGAATATAAAAATTATATAGCATATAAAATTAATAAATTTTGTATTGAGATTCTAAAATGACGTATTTTAAGAAATTTTACTCTACAACAACAATTAAAGAGAAACAGAGGAAATAATTTAGCGCAAATAATTTTTTGGATTGTAATAATAATATTAATGCAAATAAAACAAATGCAAGAAGTAAAATAAATAATAAATTTATTGCTTTGATTCTTGCAAAGTAAATGACAAAGTGGTGTTTCTAGTATGCGGATTTTGAGGTATTTGAAGCTGATAGAAAATTTGCATGTCTCATACTTCTTCTCTGCCTCTGCCTCTATGATAGTTTTTTTATCTATGTTTCATCATTGACCAATGATGATTGTAATGGGCAGGTCATTCCGGGGTTCAAAAGTACCCCCGTTAGGTCGATGAAAGTAGGAGGAATTCTTCGGGTGGTTAAACCTTCGTCTCAAGGCTACAAAAATACATCACAAAACCTCTCCCACCAAATGTATGTACACTCTCATCAACCTTTTCATGTAATGATATAATCCAAAAGTCAACTGATATTTTTAGGATTCCCACATTGATTAGCTATGGGCCTAGTTAGTGCCTTAGTGCCCCATATCCACTTGAGCATGGAGACCCACACATGTGATGATAAGAGTTTATGCTACATCAGCATGTGTATTAGTAAGTGATTTGGATAGGAGAGGGTATCAAGTAAAATAGGAGATTGGTTTGGGCATGTGAGAGTTTAGCATGCTCTAGATTTCACCCACCCTAAGGATCTATACTTGTCTCTTTCATTCTCTTTTTTTTATTTACTGTGATAAGTAGAAAGTTTAGGCCCAGTAGACTTTCGTCGCTCTAAAATCTACGATGTGCCGCTATATTGATTGTCTTGGCAAGTGGGACTAAAATTTGTATATATCCGTGATGAAATTTTTCAGATAACCAATCAAGAGATAGATCATAAGATTGCTTGCAGAAACGATCAAGACTTTGTTTAAACAATCTTTGTTTTTTTTTTGATAACTCTGGTATCTGGGCAGCCACATTCCCAACTATCTCCCGAAGGGGTCTAGCGCCCCAACGGAAGGGATGTTAAATCCGTTGTGGCCAAGACTCGAACCCGGGTGGCGGACAGTACAGTTGTACCTCCTTTACCACCAAGCTACGAGCCTTGGTTCAATCTTTGTTTCTTTCTTGTGTGTGTGTGTTTTGCTTCTTCAACAAACAAAAAAAAAACACTTCACGACCATCTTTAATCCAACACGTCTCGCCAATGGAGAAGGTTCGAACTAGTCAGCACCGGACCCCTTAACTGATGAGTCATAAGCCATTTATAGTATTATTTGGTTTCTTGTCAGACGAGAAATCATATAATATAGAGTTACATTGAAAATCATTCGTAAGCATTTGGATAGTCTTTTGGTTTGTTCATTGTATTTGGGTCTATAGGATACGTGTGTAGAATATTCACCTTTGATACAAGTGAAGTTGATTATGTGTCCCTTGCCATTGGTCCTACCTTCCGCATTCATAGTTACACTAATGTGTTGAAAAACGCAAATTTTGGTCATGACTTTATCTCTTGTGCGGAAATGCGTTTTTGCCAGAAAAAAAAAAAGAAATTAGAAACACGTTTTTGTCGGAAAATAAGGGAATTTATGAATTTTATATGTTCATGTAACTAAAAATAAAATAGATCAAACACTAACAAAGCGACCTGATGTTTTCTTAGTAAGTTAAGTCATGTAATCTGAAACGATAATAAACTAGTAATAGTTAAAAGTATCAATAGTGATTAGTATAACAATATATCATTCATATATTCTTTCTATTTCATATTAAGTGTCAATTTAAATTTGTGCACACATATTAAAAAATAATTAATTTTACATATCTTTCATGTAAAAACACAACTACCTATACATCTAACCATATTTTAACCAATAAAAATTTAATTATACTATAAATTAATAAATTTTGCATCAAAAATCGAAAACAACATTTATTTTATAACAAAGAAATTTTTTATAACGACACTTAATATGAAACAGAGAGAGTATACAATTATTATATCAAATATCATATATAATATATTATTTATTTATATCTAAACAATGTATATATTTATAGTAAATGTTATAGTTTTTATTAAAATAATGTATTTTGTTAATTTTGGTATATGCTGTTATATTTTATGTAAATAAAATTAAAATTCAGAAATATATTAGTTGTAAATTTTTAAAATATATCATAATATGAGATAAATCTTAAGAATCTACTTGTGTAAGCCGAAGAAACTTATTCAATGGTCACCGCTAACCACTTTTGATCACAAATTTTTGAGGTTGCTTTTTTCAATAAACATTAATTAAACCAAATTTCTAACACAAGTATTCAGTTGGTTTAAATTTGTTTAGTCTTAAATTGGGACCAAGACAACATATTTTTTGGGGGAATTTTCATGTTTATCACATTATTAATTCCACTTTTTCATTTTTAACTTCGTTAAAGAGACATTTCCGTAAATACTATTTTTTTAAGAGGTGATTTCTTAAAAAAATAATTGGAATCCTAAATTTTACTTTCCTAAACCATATCCTTATCCTATCTCACCCCTTAACTATAAACCCTAAAACTTAGATTAATTGACCAAAAAGTTATAAGTGTGTTTTTCCTCTTAAAAATAAGAGTAAAAGTGATTAAGGTAAACATGAAAAGTGGTACAAGGAAAGTGGGAAATTGTCAAAAATACCATTTTCCTTGTAGCACTTTTCATGTTTACATTAATCACTTTTACCCTTATTTTTTAAGAAGAAAAAACACACTTATAACCTTTAGGTTAATTAATCTAAAACTTAGGGTTTAAAGTTAATGGGTCGGATAAGGTTTAGAAATCTAAAATTTATGATTTTAACTAATTAAAAAAATTGTCTCTTAAAAAAATCGTATTTATGAAAATGTCTTTTAATGAATGTAAAAATGAAAAAGGATACCAACAATGTGGTAAAAAAGAAAATTTTCCAATTTTTTCCATATATTGTTTTTTCATGAGAATTCAGATTTATTAGCAAAAATATATTAATATTTAATCTTTTAATATAAACATAATTTTATATTTAAAATAAAATAAATTAATATATAAATATTTTTATTTTTATATATTCCTAATGCTTATAATGATTTACCAGAATTTCATATAAGACTTGTGAAAAGAGTATTTATAGAGCATTTGCAACTTCAATATGATGACTAAAAACCTTTTTAATACTTTGTGATTAGATAATAAAAACATTATATTTTGTAAATGTTCTGTTGATCTAAGTAAATTTTGCATCGAAATTGAATTACTATAAACAAATTTGATCCACTACATCGCATCCGAACTGCTTGTTCTCGGATAGATACTGACAAGCTTGTATAATCAATCGAACATAAAGACTCACACATGGGAATGACAAGAGGCTTAGGGTTCTCGCAATTCGCTTGCCAATATCAGCATGTGTATTAGTGGACGGGGGTTAAAATAAATAGGAGATCAAAAATATACTTTCTTTGTATCATTTTCTATTTTTACCTAAATCACTTTTATCATTATTTTTAGAAGGAAAAAACACACTTATAACCATTGAGTTAATTAATCTAAGATTTAGGGTTTAGATTTGAAGGATAGAGATATCATGGGGTATGGTTTAGATTTGAGGGGTAGAGATATGATGGGGTAGGGTTTAGAAATGTAAAATTTAGGATTCTAATTAATTTTTAAAAAAATTACCTCTTAAAATAATAGTATTTATGAAAATATCTCTTTAATAAAAGTAAAAATGAAAAGTGGTACAACAAAAATGGTAAATTTGAAATTCTCCCATAATTTTTTTGGATAATTTTCTAAAATGGATTTTTTCTTTTATTTGTTGTCAAAAACTTTAAAAAAATGATCAAAATATTTTATTCTACGCGTGGCTCTTTGATTTTCTGTTTATTTATTTTACTTCAGTTCAGATTAAAACTCACTTTAGAATTTTAAACTTATCAAGAGACCTCTATGATATGCCAGATGTATTATATTGTTTGAACTTACATTAATTAGTTATGACTATGTGGGGCTAGCTATTATCTCGTATATATGCCCCAATAGTTCCCTTACTCTCAAGCTAGCTTTTTGGGAAAATAATATTCAACACACACATCATTAATCCGATCTCTTAAAGCGGAGTTCTTCGTTAAAAGCAATGCATTTATAACTTAAATTTAATATATTTTATTAATTTATGTGAAAATTCTAAAATATGTATATCTTGAAATGGAGGGAATCAATTCTTTACTCTAACCAGGTTGAGTGGTATGGTGATGCGCTTCACAATCATATTCTTTCCAGCAATTTATTGTTGCTGATGTTTGAGACATTGCTTGAACGTGGTATGCATATTATTTATACGACGTACATAAATCATAGTAACTTTCGTATTCAATTAATGTTTAAGCTTTACAAGATTCAATGTTTTATTTGTTGGTTCTAATAGCAACACCTTTTACAATAAGACCGGACTTCCACAATCCACCTTTAACCTCATACATGGAAAACTCCATATTCCCTGACATAAATTCCAGCGATGTCATAAACTCACGGGTTAGAATATCCACCCAGCGGTTTACTCCTTAAAGATTCATATTCTCTTGCCGCTCTTTGGTTTCTTCTGTCGGTAAAACCAATTTGAAATTAACCGTAATATCCCATCCCTGCGCAGGATCAACACACAAACACAACCTCGTAGAAACTGTTGGGAGTTAGATTCTCCATCTCGAAGCTTCCAACTACTTCTAACCATGCTGCCCATTCCAGCTTGGCAACCTCATTTCTTGCATCACTATAAACAAATTTAGAGATTCAATGAAAACTTAAAATACACTTGTTTTATCCAAAAAAATTCAAACCTGGATGTTCGGTCTAGATTGGACAAAGCCGGTCCTTAGCCAAGCCTGATAAAACATTCGCCTCAGGCCTCCAAAATTTTGAAAAAAAAAATGATATGGACATAGACTCCAAATTTTTTAAAAAAGAATTCAGGTGTCTAAACTATTGAATTCTTTATTAAATTGTCTATATCCCCCAAAATCTATGATCGGAGAGCTAACCCCAATTGTTATTTGTTTGAGACTCAGCCAAGATTAAGTTGTTCTTTCTTATCTGATTGTCATCTGACAAATGATGTTACATCCGAGTTATATAAAAACTAATATCATCGTTTTATTCTATGTTTATAATGATTTAGATATTACCTTGATCCAACTCCATATAGGTGTAATAAAAACATCTAATTATGACAAAATATTCTATAATTGTTGATTTATCTAAATGTATACAGTTGTACACTTCAACTCAACCTGATTGGTGTTTGTTATATAGTTTTTTATTAAATGTAGTTTGTGACAAGCTGTTGCAGTTAAGTATATACTACTCTCTCCGTTTCGATTTAGTTGCCGTTGTAGAGAATTTTTTTTGTTTCAAAATAAGTGTCGTTTTATAATTTCAATGTAAAATTTATTAATTTTATCTGTTATTTTATTTTTTATTAGTTGAAATGTGGTTAGGTGTATAGATAATTGTGTTTTTATCTAGAAAATATATAAAATTAAATGGTTTCTTAATATGCGTATAACATAGAACGACAAGTAAAACGAAACGGAGGGAATATAAAATTAAACAATGGTATGCATCGCAAACCAAATTTTGACTGGCACAAATTCCATTTTTTATGTCTTGTTAAACACGTTTGATTCTTTATTCTTTTCGTTTGATATCTTAGCTTTATTCATCGATTATCGCCACGGAAATTAAATTTCGAATAACTCTTGAGGAAAAGTGAGCTAGCGAATAAAGCTAGCTCACAGCTAGTCTCATCCCGATCGCATCTGACGAGTAAGGAAGGATTCAACACTCATCTCCACTCAGTTACCAGTCAATCTATAGATTATTCTATCTGTTGATGTTCAATCTACTTTTATTATAATAATAGGATTTAGACTGATCCGTAATATATCATAAACCAATTATCCGAAAAAAAAAATTGTCAAAAATATCACTTTCCTTGTACCACTTTTTAAAAATACCCTAATCACTTTTACCCTTGTTTTTTAAGAGGGAAAAACACACTTATAACCCTTGGGTTAATTAATCTAAGACTTAGGGTTTAGAGTTAAGAGGTAGGGTAGGGTGGGGGTAGGGTTTAGGAATTTAAAATTTAGGATTCTAATTACTTTTAAAAAAATTTACCCCTTAAAAAGTGGTATTTTTGAAAATATCTTTTTAATGAAGGTAAAAATGAAAAGTGGTATAAAGAAAGTGGTATTTTTGAAAATTCTCCAAAATAAAATATGATAAAGATTTCGTAAATAATTTGTATTTGTTTATATTAGAAAATATCTCTGTAAGTGTGTATAAGGTTAAGTAAGATAAATTCTTTAATCATTTCAGTTTTATTATAAAATTAGGTGGGTTGTTTGCACATGCGGACATAAACTTTTTATAAAATTATTTATCAATATATACATTACTAATTTAAAAACTATAAAGATAAATTATTATTTATATTTTCATTTGATTTTTTTAATGTAGAAAATCTTTATGTATACTATATTCATTATTAATAAATTAATCTTATAATTCACTCAATTATATAAAATTAATAATTTTACTTGATTAAAATTTAGTTATGTGTTTTCTGTTTTTTAATTTTATATAAGGTTAAGTAAGATAAATTATTTAATCATTTCAGTTTTATTATAAAATTAGGTGGGTTGTTTGCACATGCGGACATAAACTTTTTATAAAATTATTTATTAATATATACATTACTAATTTAAAAACTATAAAGATAAATTATTATTTATATTTTCATTTGATTTTTTTAATGTAAAAAATCTTTATGTATACTATATTCATTATTAATAAATTAATCTTAGAATTCACTCAATTATATAAAATTAATAATTTTACTTGATTAAAATTTAGTTATGTGTTTTCTGTTTTTTAATTTTATATTTTTCTTAAAAGATTTCTTTTGGATAACAACACAATATATATATATATATATATATATATATCAGAATTATCTTTTTATTTTAAATAACTTTTAGATTATTTTTTTGGATAACAACACAATATATATATATATATATATATCAGTATTATCTTTTTATTTTAAATAACTTTTAGATTATTTTTTTGGATAACAACACAATATATATATATATATATCTGAATTATCTTTTTATTTAAAATAACTTTTAGATTTGGTAATTCTTATTATTATTAATTTTAATCATTTATCTGATAAAAATAATTTAAATTCGTTTTTAAATTAACCGATATTAACCGCTTTAACTTTTAATGTGACAGTTCTGTTGCGAAAAATCTTGCAAATAATAGTACGAATTTATTTTTGAATAATTTATATATTTTATTCATTAAGGACATATGCAATATTAACCGCTCTAACTTTTAACGTGAGAGTTCCGTTGCGAAAAATCACTTCGCAAATAATAGTACGAATTTATTTTTGAATAATTTATATATTTTATTCATTAAGGTATAAACGATATTAATAGCTCTAACTTTTAACGTGAGAGTTCCGTCGCGAAAAATCACTTCGCAAATAATAATATAGATATCCATATGAGAAACGGTATATCATTTTTTCACTTGTTGGAAACGTTAGCCCATAAAGATTCACCATTTTTGTACGTTATTAAAAATAGATTATGCAGCATAAATTATACATGCTACAATTACGTATGTACTTTAAAACTAATAAAATCTATATTAAAAAGTATCATTAATCTACTAAAATCTAACTTTTGGTGCTTCGTGATTATTTTAGCTAGATATTACTCTTTTTTTTTTCTTTGAAACACTACTGAATTTTCAATTAGAACCTACATTATATTATTCCTCTTTTTGTTTTGATAAAAACAAATTTGGCATTTGGTTGAAACATAAGTGGGATCATTACCCTCTTATTAATACATAACAACTGTTTATTGATCGGGTTATTTATTACATACATACACTCAAATCATAAAACTCGAACTTAAACTTTCAAACATTACAACACCAACTCTCAGTTTTGGTTTTATTTAATACTAACATCAAAGTAGGTATCTAAAGTAGATTGCAACCTTATCATATATATGCATACACTCCATATATATATATATATATATATGGCGTGATGTGAAACATATATATATAGAAAGGTTCAGTGGTGGTGGCATATTAATTTGTTTATTTGGGAAGAATATCAACACCTTTGAGGTAGAGCCCTCTCTTCCAATGGCCATTATGCTCATACATTGAGAATGTGATTTCTCCGGGGGAATGTTTCTTCGGCTTGAACTCTCCGACTATAATATCGACCCATTGATACATTGGTATTTCCCTTAAACTCACCTTTCGCTCATGCACACTGTTATGCAAGACTAGCTGAAGGTTCACCGGCGTGTCCCATCCATCGGCCGGATCCTCTAGCTTCACCTTAAAGACCACCTTGTACGTAGTCCCTGGAGTCAGATTCTTCGTGTCGAATTTTCCCATGATGTTGAGCCAACACACGTCTTTCAACGCCACAGCTTCTACAGCCGCCTCGCTTTTAAAATTCATCAAAGAAAATAAATCATGCGTGGTTTAAGTCAGTACATAACAAAATACCATAAATACAAGTTTTAACTCCAAAAATAGCATAAGTTTGGGAAAAAAGTTCCTAAGTTTTTCACAAATGGATGGTTCCTGGAACATTTAATTTGTCTCTATAAACATGCTAAGGGCCTAAACCTAATAGTTTGGATTTGTATGAAATTATGGGATTTTTGTGGTAATTTGTAGAACAAAATTGTTGTTTTTAAAAAATAAGCAAATCTCCTTAATAATGTATACATGCTTGAAGGATTTATAATGTAATGGTAATATTTCGAGTTTGGTCGAGAAGACGATGATTGATACTTCCTTTTCTGTTGATCAATTAGTTCCAAATTTAAAACAAAAAGGAATATTCAAAATTTATAATAAAATCACTGATCATATCGTTGTACTATTTATAGTGGGCGTTTTTAGATTAAACGTATCTTACTTTGGTGACTCCTTGTTGGGAAACCAGGTCCAATAGTTGGGCTCTTCAGACCAAGTGATCGAGAGGTTCCTTGGAAAGAGCGTGAAGCAGTTTCTGTTTTTCTCATCCACCCAAGATTTGATCTGTGCGATGTTTTAAATGCATATCATCACAGCAAATGGGTTAGTGGTCCATATTAACATTAAGGTCAGTGATCTCATTTTCATTTCCTTAAAAAGATAAATTACCATTTGGATATTCTTAGAGCAACATTAACGGTAAGGGTTGTGCACTAGAGTTCTACTATGAATAAAACTAATACTTTATTAAAATTTAGTTATTTAAATAAATCAAAATGGTTGATAAAAAATAAGGTCGTTCATATGTTACATGTGTGCATAAATATTTCAAAGAATATCTGAAAACAGTTAATATGAGAACTTTTCATGTCTCTCTCCTATCTTTCTCTTATTTTCTTATTTTTCTTAATTATTAATGAGATACTCCAAAAGTAACATTGTTGGAAATGCTCTTAGTCTATAGATGAATTCGATATCTTCTATGTTGTTTATGTTACATAAAAATTAAAAGTATGCGGACGTACTGTTTTTCTAGCAGGAAATAATAACAAAAGATTCTCAAATCTCAACTATCATCCAAAGAGGTTTGTTTGAAGAGAAAAGTTCAAAAGTGAAATTTAGGGTTTTACCTTTAAGAAAAACTCTACTAGAACAACAAGCACATAATATTTTCAGTTTAATTGGAATGAAAACAAAATCGAATGTTTTAAATATGAACTCATAATTACACTTTTTGTTTTATAGAAAGATATCGTCGAAGTGTTTCTCGAGATAGAAAACAAAAATGATCTAATTATTTTTCAGAGAAATAAGAGTACTAACCAGATTATTGGGCTTCAAGTGAACTTTGGAACGTGGCTTTTTAGTGGAGGGAGAGATTGGAGCCTTGGCATCTTTGAGAATGGCCTTGTTGTTATGTGGAGTATCTAATAACTTCGGTTCAACCTTTTCTATCATCTCCCGAGACTTTTCTCTTCTTGCAAATGTGCTACCTCAATTTTCAGATTGACAAATAATCTCAGCTAAATTTATAGATCTAGGGGAAAGGGGATTTAAAGAACTTATTCGGAAAAAAAAAAAAGAAGAACTTATTCTGTTTTGTCATACTTGATTTCATTTTGCTTTTTTGTTTATGGTTCGAATTTTGTATAACCTGATACATCAGAACAAAAATTCAAGCTGTTCTCATATTATGCAAAAGTCGGATTTTTTTGTTTGTTAACTAAAAATTTTAAAAACTTATTTTTCTATAATCTTCTTAGACCGGAGATCAGACCATGTTAAATGAAATTTAGCCTTATTGTTTGGTTTTAAGACATGAGATCTTCGAGACTCTCTTTTAGGTGGTTAGTTGCTACGACAACTGAACTTGCAACATCGGTGATTTTTTTAATATTTACAGTAGACAATATAAGAAGTTAAAAACCCATGACTAATAATTAATGGACTTTATTAAGTAAAAAATGATTAATAATTAATGGATTATTTTCCTTTACAGTAGAATAAATAGAATATCATCCATAATAGTACAATTGCATTTTGGTTTAGGAATATATACTAGTTGGTCCACCACTAGTCTTTAATAATAATCTTTCTAAAACATACTAGTCTGGAAGAAGATAACTAGAATCAATGATGTAAATCAATAATCCATTTACACATTTTGCAAAGTAATTTTTTTAAAAAAAATCTTATTTATCATAACCACATTGATTTTGAAAAAAAAAGAGGTTATTTTTAATAATAACAATGACATAGTTAACATATTATTATGACATGTATAATTTATTGACAAAGATTTTGAATTTGAAAATATTTGTAAATTAAGATAACAAAATATTTTTCATAACTACATACCTTCAACGTAGATTCTTAAAATTAAAGTATGTAAAAATTTGGTTACATATAAAGGTAAATTAAATATATAATTATTATTAATTGTAAATTTGACTATATATTCTAACTGAAAATCTAATTATCTATATAATGTCAAATGGGATGTAAATATATCTTAACAAATGCAAAATAAAAAAACAATTTTAGTCAAAATTTTAAATTTTATGAATATTAAAGTAGTTAAATAATTAAAATTTATACTTAAATCTATTAGTTAGCCTAAATATGTGATTAATAAAATTTTCAAGTTATGAAATTTATCTGGATTTGAATGCAATGCAATGCATTGGTTATATGATTGACAATTAGTTTATTATGATAAATATAATAAATAATTTTAATTGATTAATATATTTTAACCAAAAATATATTAAATAAAAACCACTGAAATTATAATGTCAAATATAACATATTTAAATTCATCAGCAAAGTTTTACATTTAAGCTTAATTTAATTAAAACTTAATTAATCAAAATTTATATCAAATATTGTTAAACTAAATGAGAAAATAAATAAATAATTATGTATGATTTTATTATTTTTTTTGAACCAATAACATATAGTTTGAATTTTGTTTTAAATATATTTATTTAAAAATAAATATTTATGTGCCTAACGAATGAAACTACCTAGTTTAATTTTAAAACACTGCTGCTAAGTCAAATAAGAGAACTAATATGTAACCAGTTTTCAGTTTCTTTGGTTTGTCTTTACTTTTTTTTGTTTTTTTTCTTGTTTTTCTTTACTGTTTTCGAATAGTATCTTTACTGTTTTTGAATAGTATTTACTCCCTCGATTTCTAAATAAGTATCACTTTAACATTTTCTTTTTGTTACAAAAAAATGTTATTTTAAAATTTCAATATAATTTTGAGCTGAAAATTAATTGTAAATACATTGATTTTATAAATATTTTTTATTTCTAAAATTTTTATTGATTGAATATATGTAATTAATAAAAATATAACGCATTTCAATAGTTTTTTTAATTTGTGTGAAAAAATGTTAAGGTTGTTGCGAAACGGAATGAGTATACAATAGACAACTAAACTTTCAGCTTCATACGTTCCAACTTTGTCTTTAGTCCATCTTGACAAATGGCGCATCTTTTAATTTTGAAAAAGAAAAAACAAATGTTCAGAAGTGTATATTTCTTTCGTTGTTTTTTTTTTTTTTGTTAAAATTTGGTGCATTGTATTAAAAAGTGGCAAGAGTTAATTATTACATAGAACTCTAGAGCAAAACAATGAACCCATGTTTAGAATAAGAAGAGCTAGCGTGCGAAGAATCCAGCCCCAGCCCGAGAGTGATGAGCGAATGCTTGAATGGTTTGGTGAGCTTGTTTTGTATAAAATAAAGAGAACCCAACGTCTTAGGAGTAGAGAGGCATTAGAGATAGCCAGATCTGCATCAGGTTGCTTGAGGAAGCTGGATCATCATCTCGAAAAGAAGAGATTCTATTTTTAATTGTGGAGGTGATTGAAGACAAAATTGATGGGGGTTGTCTGTAGAAATTTCGGTGGAGCCTGTTATTCCTTTCTCTCCAAAGTTCATAGATTGATGCTTGCCAAGCCAAGATCGTGAGATATCGGTGGTTAGAGTCCCTGGGAATGCTTGATAACGCTTGTAGAGATCCGGTCCAAGAGTTGGATGGAAGAGCTAGATTCAGTTTCCTTGCAAGTGAACCCCAAACCGAGTAGGAGTAATCGCAGCAGAAGAAAAGGTGGTCGCGAGACTCTGGTTCTCTATTACAGAGAAGACAACCTGCGTCAGTTTGAAGACCCCAAGCAATCAGTCTGTTCCTTGTGGGACAGCGATCAAGAACAAACAGCCAGGTAAGGGTTTTATATTTTGGGATTCCTCTTTTTATCCAAATGATGTTTTTCCAAGGAACTGAGGGTTGGGCATCTCTGATGAGGTTATAAATGTAGCTTGCAGAGAACTTCTGATTTCCGTTAGTTGAGGAACCAGTAGCTTCCCAAGCTAAAACATCAGGAGAATCAGAGAGAGAGATTGAAGAGAGGTGAATCAGTACCTCTTCCATTGGATATGATCTTGCCGGAGATACCGTCCAAGAGCCATTATGCCATAAGGAAGCAAGAGTAGCCGATAAAGGAATACCAGTAGAGCGAGGGCCAGAGTTACCAACGAAGGTGATGAGTTGGCCAAAAGGCGACCAAGGAGAAGTCCAGAATCTGCATAGGTTGCCATTGCCTGGTACTATTTTAATCCAATGAACTGCAAGGTGCCGTAGACGAAGAATTTTCTTAAAGATCCACGTGTGAGATTGCTGCTCTTTTAATAGCCAAAAATCTGTGTCTTTGATAACATTTTGGTGGATCCAAGCAACCCATATCGAGTCAGTTTGAAAAAATAACATCCATAGGAGTTTGATAGTGCAAACCTTGTTCCACACAGCAATGTTTTTTAGGCCAAGGCCCCCTTCCTGTTTAGGTAAGCAAACAGTTTCCCATGCCACTCTAGCTGTGTATCTTCCGTCTGTTGTCCCTTTCCACAAGAAAGCGCCGCAAAGGGAATTGATTTTGTTAATGCATTCAGTAGGAAGAATAAAGGCAGCGCACCAGAAGTTTATAATCCCAGAGATTACTGAGCTTAGTAGTTGAAGTCTACCAGCAAAGGAGAGGTGTTTTTTTGTCCAAGAGTTGAGTTTAGACTTGATCTTCTGCAATAGTGGCTCGCAGTTTAGGAGTGACAACTTTTTTGTATTAAGCGGAAGCCCAAGATATCTCATTGGTAGAATACCCCTAGGAATTCCCGACGAAGAAGAGATCAAGTTGATTTCTGGAGGAGAAAGACCAGTAGGGAAGAAACATGACTTTTGAGGGCTTATTGCTAGGCCAGATAAGGACTGAAAATCTGATAGCACTTGTAGAATTCCTTGGACAGAAGTTGGAGAACCATCAGAGAATATCAAAAGGTCATCTGCAAAACAGAGATGAGTGAGCATGGAGTCTTTACACCTTGGGTGGAATCCAATTAGTCCATCCTGGGCAGCTTTATTAAGCATGTGGGATAGAACATTCATAGTTAACCCAAAGAGATATGGACTAAGAGGGTCACCCTGCCTGAGGCCTCTAGATCCCCTGAAGAACCCATGTAGAGACCCATTTATACCTACTGAAAATGCAGTAGAGGTAAGGCATTCCTTGATCCAGTTTAGAAAGTCCACAGGAATGTTTAAGGCTTCCAAGCAAGAGAAAACAAAGTCCCACTTGACAGAGTCGAAGGCTTTTGCGATATCCACCTTTAAGATTAGTCTTTTAGGTCCTTTATTTCTATGGTCTCCACTGACAATCTCTGATGCTAACAAACAGTTTTCCAGGAGTTGTCTACCTTTGATAAACGCCGATTGATTAGGCAAAATAATGCCTGAGAGAATAGGTTTTATCCTTGCCACCAGAAGCTTGGAGATCACCTTGTAGATGGTATTACAACAAGAAATAGGTCGATAATCTTTTACCTCAGTTGCACCTGGAAACTTGGGGAGGAGGGTAATAATAGTTGAGTTGGTCGCCGTCGGCATAGCTGTCAGTTCAAAGAACTTAGAAATAGAAGTCGTGACCTCTTCTCCCAAAATATGCCAAGTAGCACTATAGAACCTTGAAGTCATCCCATCAGGTCCTGGACTTTTATTTGGATTGAGCTTGAACATAGTTCTCATTATCTCGTCAGAGGAGGGGATTCTGCTGATGGCTCTTCTTTGATCATCTGAGCAAGAGAAATCAGTAAAGCGTTGTACCATGATCAGAAGATTAGGAGTTGGAGGAGTCAACGGAGGCCCAAGAATGGACCTGAAATGATCTGTTGCAAGATTTCCAACTGCTTCAGGAGTGTTGGCCACCATACCATTTAGAGCAATAAGAGAGTGAATAGCGTTGTAGAAATTCCTTGCTGTAGCCACTTTGTTGAAGAAACTAGTGTTCTGATCTCCAAGCTTTAGCCATTTTATTCTGGATTTCTGTTTGAAGAAAGACTCCTCAATTCTCTTCAAGAATGCCAATTTATCCCTACTGGTTCTCTCTGCCAGGAAGAACTCTTCAGAAGGACTACTTAGTGATTGAATTTGGTGGTTTTCAAGCTGGAGGGTAGCCTCACTGACCCTCTTTTGTATATCCGAGAAGCTGTTTTTGTTTAGTGCTTTCAGGAACCTCTTTAATTTCTTCAGTTTCTTGGACAGAGAAGATAGAGTCCAATCATATGGGGAAGAGATTTCCCAGCCTTCGGAGACAGTTTCCTGAAAATCTGGATGCGAGACCAAGCAGTTAAAAAATTTGAACGCTTTAGTGCCTACCTTAGGCGAATAGCTGTCAAGGTGGACTAACGCAGGAGTGTGATCAGAGAACAGCGGAGCGGAAAAGGATGCCTGGCATCGAGGGAACTCTGTCAGCCAATGCTCATTGACAAGTACCCTATCCAGCTTTTTGGCTATTGGATTTTCTAGCTGCTTGTTTGTCCAAGTAAAAAGTGGACCATGATATCTTAGGTCCCTGACCTCCAAATCATCAATGCAATCTTTGAATTCAATCATCTGAGGTAAGATTTGAGCAAAGGAAACAGAGGAGTGCTCTGCATGATGAATAATTTCATTGAAGTCTCCCCCTAAGATCCATGGAGTCAAGTGTAGAGATAGAGCTCCTTGAGTGGCAACCAGATTTTGCAAAAGCTGCTTCCTTTCATCTACCGTGTTTGCGGCATAAACTGCTGTGACTGTAAATGAAGGCGAGCCTGGACAAGTAACTGAGCAGGACATAGATTGCTTGGATTTTAGGAGCACGGAGACTTGGACAGGGCGTTTCCAGATTAGAATAATCCGCCCATCTTCATCCTCTGAATGGTTCGAAGCATAAGACCATCCTGGGCAGGTGGAGTTCATCACAAAGCTCAAGTTAGCTTCTTTGATATGGGATTCCAAAATAGCACCAAAACTTACTAAATTATTTTTATGCCAGTTCCAAAAGGCCGAGTGCTTTTCTTTCTCATTAAGTCCTCTGACATTCCAAAAGGAAATGTTTATTGACATAAGGATTGAAAAGATTTCTTCCCATCTTGCAGGGAGGGGCCCGTTACAGGGGTAGTTGTAGTTGATGCTTCAAGAAGCGGTACATGATGCACTGAAGCATCCATCTGAGAGATTGACAGTGCTGAAGGACCCGAAGAACTAATATGATCAGAAGTAAGCTCTTGCGGGGCTAAGAGTTCAAGCTTATTCGCGAGGCAAGCGAATGGATTAGCTGAGACAGGAGGAGACAGAGAGGCCCGCCTTGAGAGATTAGTACTTTTCCTTTTCTTTACGCTGGAGGAAGGTGGAAGATTACCAGACTTTTGATTAGGAGAAGGTCCCACTTTAATAAACCCATCTGAAGTAACTAACTCTGAACTTGAGCCAAACACTTTGTTTACAGGAGCCGAGGAGAAGGGCTGGTGGATTGCCAACTCAAAGGCAGCAGACGGTGGAACTTCGAGATGAGAGGACACCATCTCAATAGCAGAAACTGGAAGAGGAGGGAGCTGAGCAGACCCCAGTTCAGAAGAGGTTTGATGAGATAACGATGAAAGCTTGACTGGTGGATTCGAAGACGAGACAAGATCCTCTGAGATGAACACAGGTTTTGCCGGTGGAATATTCAAGTTGCTTGCCATTTTCCCTTTGAATTGCTCATTTGATGGAGACAAGTTACTTGTAGGAGGAGCAACTTTGACAGGGACCCATTTTGCATTAGGGCACCTAGTCGCTGTATGACCTAATTGTTTACAACAAGAACAAGTAGGGGGAAGCCAAGGATAATCAACTGAGACTGGGATAACCTCGCCATTGTCTCTTAGAAGCTCCACAGTTGAAGGCATTGGTTTTGTGCAATCTGCCCGAACTTTGAGATGAGCAACTTCCAAACTTACCATCTTGATGGTAAAATCATCAGCTTCAACTGGAAAGCCTATTAGGCTAGCAACCAAGCTTAGCCCTTCTCTTGTATACAGGTCAAAGGGTACGCCACTCACATGAGCCCATAGGGGGATAGAATCAAAAGTTGGTTGTTTAAGTGCTACCTCAGCAGTCCATTGCGCGACGAAGAACAAAGATGTTCCTATGTGCCAAAATTCTTGTTCAACCACTTTAGCTCTAACAAAATCGTTTGGAATCTTTACCAGCATGGAGCGAGAGGCTGGTCTAAGATGAATTTGCAGCTTGACTCCCCTACCCCAGATACGAGTAAGAACATTCTGGATTTGACTGTAGGCTGGAGTTTTTCCTGTGAAAACTCCAATGACATAATCTTTGTGCGCTTCTGCTCCCCTTTGGAAAACCACATCAGGGACTCTGATTTGGGGTACACCTTCAGATGATAGTATAGGAGTAGCTAGTTTTTTGAGGGACCTGTCAGTGCCCAGTTTTATCGTGTCAGCCCAAGAACTGGGTAAAGAACCTACTCGACCAGTAGTAGAAGAAGGACCTGTTACTGGATCTGTGGAGCTAGGATACTTATCCTGAGGTATAGCCTTATTCTGCGATAAATTGTTTGCAGATATATTCTGAGTAGGGAGATCATCCTCGTGAGGTTGTTCAGCTGCACTTGTAGCTTGAAATTCTTTTAACCCCATTTTTTGGATAAAGTTCCTAGATCTGGGTTTTTGTACAGTACCACGTGTACTAGATGTCTGAGTAGGAGTAATTCCTTCGGCAGGAAAAACTAATTGAGAAGTTTCCTTTTCAGGTAAGTTTGCAGAAGGAAGACTCTGGATTATTGGTTGGCCAGCTTCTGGAGGAGTATCAAGAGCAGCACCACAATTCTTAGTTGGTGAGATATCCATGGTGGTGGAAGAGCAATGAGCTACAGGAGCTAGAGTAGACTCAGGAGTAGGGGAATCAACAATCTCCAAGACCTTGTTCCTGAAATTCCAAGGAAAAGCTGGGAGAGGAGCAGTGCCAAATTGCAGCGGAGGCGAAGAGGGGGAGACTGGTAAGGGTGGAAATTGAGACGGGTGAAGGGGTGCAGCGGGGTCTGGAGGCAGATGAGGCTTCTGGAGAGAAGTCTCTCCGGCCATTAAAGCTAGAAGAGGAAGCACGGGAAGGAGATGGGGATGAGGATACTGTAGCTGGAGAGAAAAGGAGATTTACTGTAGTTGGAGAGAAAAAGAGATTTTTTCCGAACTTTCGTTGTTGTTATTTTCAGGGAGAGTAATCCAACCATATTTTGTATCTGAAAAAGAAAAAGTTTTGCAGAATAGAATAGTTTTATATTTTTCTATTACCCTAATATTCTAATCAAAACTATACACTGGAGACCTTAATAATAATAATAATAAAACACTGTACACTCTACCAATAAACTCAATGGATGTTAATATTTTTCTATTACCCTAATATTCTAATCTAAACTATACACTGGAGACCATAATAATAATAATAATAAAACACTTTACACTCTACCAATAAACTCAGATGGATGTTAGATGTTTTCTTGCATCATGTGCAACAATACAATTTTATAAATGAAATTATATTTAAAAATAAAAATTATTAATAATTTAAATTTTATTATTTTATACTAATATTTTAATAGAAATATTGATTTATTTAGACATAAAAATAGATAATTTAATTTATTTTAAATTATATTTAAGAATAGATATATATATATATAGATATATTAAAATTATAATAATATATAAATTTTAATTCATTGCTTTTGGTTAAGATATATTAAATCAACTTATATAAATTTATGTTACAAATTTGATATAAAATTTTATAATTATAAAAAAAATTAAATAAATTTTTTAAAAATTTTAAATATCAAAAAAAAATATTATGATTTATAATCTTTTAAAGGATTATATAAAATATTGAAAATCTTGTTTAGTAATAAAAATTATATGGTTTTAAAAATAGACTTAAATAATATTTTAAATTTTTTAATATTTAATATCATATTAAATATATATTTCAATTTTCTATAATATTTATATTATTTAATATCATATTAATATATTTATTTTAATGATGATATATGAGTTACTATCATATTCGAAAAAGTTTACTAAAAATAGAAATCAACATTAATTGTAATTGACATGTCACATTTAGTCATAAGACATGTTATCAGTTCTACTATATTATGTCATATTTTTAATGGAATTGATTGTAAAGATGAGATGTGTTAAATTATTTCACAAATAATGTTTAGAAATACTATAATATTGTAAAATGTAAAATTGCTAGAAAAATAAACTAAGAGATATAACAAGTAAGATTTAACCAAAAGGAAGTGAATATTTCAACTTTATTTTATTCTTATCTGCACTAATTTGGATACATCTAGTGAATATTTCAACTTCATTTTATTCTTGTCTGCACTAATTTGGATACATCTAGTGAATATTTCAACTTCATTTTATTCTTGTCTGCACTAATTTGGATACATCTATCGTAATAGTTACCCTCTAAAATTCCATCCACAGTCTACCTCCCTCCAAGCAAGAATATATGCCTCCATTTTTTATATTTTCTTATATCAAATAAAAATAGGTGTGCATCTGTTGTTGTCGCCATTACATACCTTATAGTGATTTCCTCCTTATCGATGATAGCTGGCGACAAGAAACAAGCAGGGCATGTCTCATTATATTATTCCTCACTAATTAGAACGAAGGAAGTTGGTGGCAATCAATGTAATTCTGTGATTCTGAATTTATTGAGGTTTCTAGATGACTGATTCAACCATTAATAAGATTTGAGGAAAAATGCTAGTCAAACTGATACATGAATTATGTGTTCTAGTTACTATACAAAGATCAAACAGATAACCCTAAAAAAGTTTTAAAGTTTATAAATATTTTAATATTTTCAATTCTAAAGAATGTATTGAGTAATATTTTTTTGGTCAGAGTATTGAGTAATATTTAAGAATCAATTTTACGAGGACAAAAGATAGACAAACTAAAGGTCTGGAAACAAAATCCTCTCTCCTTTTTATTTTAATTATCTTTTCAGATTTTTGAACACGGTTTAAAAAATATCTAATTTTGTATATCTTCATTAACTGTACATTTAACCATATATTAATCAATAGAAAAAAATTAGAGAATATAAAAATTATAGAGCATATAAAATTAATAAATTTTGTATTGAGATTCTAAAATGACGTATTTTAGGAAATTTTACTCTACAACAACAATTAAAGAGAAACATAGGAAATAATTTAGCGCAAATAATTTTTTGGATTGTAATAATAATATTAATGCAAATAAAACAAATGCAAGAAGTTAAATAAATAATAAATTTATTGCTTTGATTCTTGCAAAGTAAATGACAAAGTGGTGTTTCTAGTATGCGGGATTTGAGGTATTTGAAGCTGATAGAAAATTTGCATGTCTCATACTTCTTCTCTGCCTCTATGATAGTTTTTTTTATCTCTGTTTCATCATTGACCAATGATGATTGTAATGGGCAGATCATTCCGGGGTTCAAAAGTACCCCCGTGAGGTCGATGAAAGTAGGAGGAATTCTTCGGGTGGTTAAACCTCCGTCTCAAGGCTACAAAAATACATCACAAGAACCTCTCCCACCAAATGTATGTACACCTCACTCTCATCAACCTTTTCATGTAATGATATAATCCAAAAGTCAACTGATATTTTTAGGATTCCCACATTGATTAGCTATGGGCCTAGTTAGTGCCTTAGAGCATGTTTAACTCCACTTCTTAGGTGAGTTTTTAAGAGATGAAGTCCACAAAAACCTTAAGAGCCACCCCTTTCTCCCTTTCTACAAGAGCCAGTTTTTAAGAGGTTTTTAGACTGTTTACGGATCCTACTAACACGTAACGACCCGCAATTGATTCATCTTTTATTTTATTTGTTAAATCAGAAAAAAAAAGTTAAGAGCCCCATATCCACTTGAGCTTGGAGACCCACACATGGTATGATAAGAGTTTATGCTACATCAGCATGTGTATTAGTAAGTGATTTGGATAGGAGAGGGTATCAAGTAAAATAAGAGATTTGTTTGGGCATGTGAGAGTTTAGCATGCTATAGATTTCACCCACCCTAAAGATTATACTTGCCTCTTTCATTCTCTCTTTTTTTTATTCAGTGTGATGATTAGAAAGTTCATGCCCAATAGACTTTCATCGCTCTAAAGTCTACGATGCGCCGCTATTGATTGTGTTGGCAAGTGGGACTAAAATTCGTATTTATCCGTGATGAAATTTTCAGATAACCAATCAATAGATAGATCATAAGATTGCTTGCAGAAACGATCAAGACTTTGTTTAAACAATCTTTGTTTCTTTCTTGTGTGTGTGTGTGTGTGTTTTGCAGTTCTTCGACAGACAAAGACTCTTCACGACCATCTTTAATCCAACACGTCTCACCAATGGAGAAGGTTCGAACTTGTCAGCACCGGACCCCTTAACAGATGAGTCATATACAGCCATTTATAGTATTCGTTGGTTTCTTGTCAGACAAGAAATCATATAATAAACAGTTACATTGAAAATCATTCGTAAGCATTTGGATAGTCTTTTTGTTTTGTTCATTGTATTTGGGTCTATAGGATACGTGTGTAGAATATTCAACTTTGATACAAGTGAAGTTGATTATGTGTCCCTTGCCATTGGTCCTACCTTCCGCATTCATAGTTACACTAATGTGTTGAAAAACTCAAATTTTTTGTTCATGACTTTTTGTCTCTTGTGCGGAAATGCGTTTTTGCCAGAAAAAAAATGAAAGTAGAAACAAGTTTTCGTCGGAAAATAAGGGAATTTATAAGATTTATGAATTTAATGTGTTCACGTAACTAAAAAAAAAAAAAAAAAAAGAGATCAAACACTAACAAAGCAGCCTGATGTTTTCTTAGTAAGCTAAGTTATGGGAAAAATGATCAATTCATATATCAACAAGGGGTCGCGGTTCCGTTCAGTACATACATTCACATCTTGTGCTAAAATATACATCAACTCAAATAATATTCAAATCTCATACGTCAACAAACACTTTTCGGTAAAATTCATACATTGACCGTGTCTCCGTTAGTCAAATATTAACAGAAACTTACGTGGATTTAACGGATGATTACGTGAATTTATAAGATTAATACGTGGAAATTAAGCCCAAAATAACGACATTTTATTATTAAAAAAACCGTTTTAAATATGTTTAGAACGGGAAATGAACCTAGGTTTCCCACAATAACCCATCCCCCGATGGACCTCTCTGCTATGTACGATTCATCTATTAAATACATCACACATACATATATTCTGTTTGGTAAGAATTGCTCAAATGTTTTGTCAAAAGAAGAAAAAGAATTGCTCAAATATTAAATTTTAGGAAATTATAAGTTTTATAAGTTTCAGTTTGTTTGTTTATTTTAATCCAAATAATTTATATTTGAATTTAGGTTCTCGCTGTTGCTCGGCTTGATTATATCTTAACCAAACAAATCCCCATTTGATGTGAACACGACCAAATTAAAAATTACTTTTTTGGGAACACAGAACCAATAAATGATAAATATGTATATGTGATGTAATTGATTGATGACTCATATGTGGCAGAGTGGTTGAATGGGGGATCTGATATTGTGTGGAACCCGAGTTTGATTCTCGTTCTAAACAAATTAAATACAATTTTTTATAATAAAACGATGTCTTTTTGATCTTAATTTTCACGTATTAACTTTATAAGTCCACGTAATCATCCGTTAAATCCACGTAAGACTCCGTTAATATTTGATTAACGGAGAAACAGTCAATGTATGAATTACCTAAAAGTGTTAGTTAACGTATGAAATTTGAATATTATTTGAGTTGCTGTATGTTTTATCACAGTGTGTGATTGTATGTACTAATCTGACCGCGACTCCTTGTTGATGTATGAATTGGCTATTTTCCTGCTCAATTATGTAATCTGAAACGATAAACTAGTAACAATTAACAGTATGTGATTCATATATATAACTATTATATCGAATTATCATATATAATATATTGTTTATTTATTTTAAGCAATGTATATATTTACAATAAATTTCATAGTTTTATTAAAATAATGTATTTTATTTAATTTTATATATCCAGTTATACTTTAATGTAAAATAAAATTGAGAAATACAATAATTATAAATTTTAGTTTTTAAAATATAAATTTAATCTTTGAATATAGCCATAATTTCATTTTATTAAATAAAATTAATATATATTTAAAAATATATATATATTCCAAATTTGACTCAAAACTCAAAGTCAAACACAAAACTAACCTCTTTTTTTTGTCTTTTCTTTTGTCTTATTCACCCCATATATTCACATTATTTACGAAAATGCCATTAATTTTTTTTTTTGTTTTTTTTTGGAAAATGGCTCTTTTACTCTCTCAACCTCATCATCTTCAAGTATTTACAAGATTGTCATTGCCATCAATACCCCAACCACCATGAACAACCAATTTGAAGCTCTTAATGTACCTAAAAATGATTGACACTATCTCTTTCTTAATTGTTATGAACTAAAAACAACATCTCTTTCACTTTGTCTCCATATTCATCCAAAAAACTCAAGCTTTTGATTCTAAATTTTTTTATGTTCGGTAGAGCCATTCAAGCATACTATTCTTTGTGGGTTACTTTCGTTTGAGGTTCTGGGTGGTTGGAGAAGACTATGTGTGCTTAGAAAGTCATCTCACTAGTTAAAGGTATAAAATTGATTTTTTTCAGATTTGTTCGCATGGAAGACTTACCCGTAAGTCGTCTGGCTGTAGAAGACTTACTGGTAAGTCTTCTAAGCAAACAGACGACTTATTTATAAGTCGTCCAGATTTTTTTGTTAAGAAAAAAATTCTAGACGACTTACAAGTAAGTCGTCTAAGATAAACGGGTTAGTTTTGCATTTGACCGAATTGTGTCAGATATTTGACTTTTTTTAGATGACGTACTAGTAAGTCGTCTCTGGGAAAAAAAATTCAAATATTTTATTAAAGTTAGACGACTTACCCGTAAGTCTTCTCAGGTTACTTTGCAATTGGAAAATAAAACTTAAATATTTAACTTTTCCCAGACGACTTACTTGTAAGTCGTCCAGTCACACGACCTACTTGAAAGTCGTCCAGGATAAGCGAAGTCGTCTAGATTTTTTTCTGAGATTCTGGTCAAACCTTGCTTTTCTCGGACGACTTTCAAGTAAGTCTTCTACCTAGACGACTTTCAACTAAGTCGTCTGAGAAAATTTAAATATTTAAATTTTATTTTCGAATTGTAAAATAACCTGAGACGACGTACATATAAGTCATCTAGCCTTAACATAATATTGAAATTTTTGATTTCCCAGAGACGACTTACTAGTAAGTCGTCTAGGAAAAGTCAAATATCTGACACAATTCGGTCAAATGCAAAACTAACCCATTTTTTCCTAGACGACTTACAAGTAAGTCGTCTAGAATTTTTTTCTTAACAAACAAATCTGGACGACTTACAAGTAAGTCGTCCCATTTTAAAGTCAATTGCAAAAATGACATGTTTGGACGACTTACTAGTAAGTCATCTATGTCTTCCAGACGACTTACTAGTAAGTCGTCTGCGTCAATGTTTAGTAAACTTTCATTTTCTCTATGTTTACCTATGTATTTTATTTTGAATTTTTGCAGATGTTGCGTAAGTTACATGAAATGTATGGAGAATGGTTTTTGAAAGATTGCATTCAATGTACCTTAGATATTTTTTTTAAGTACAATAGGTTAGAAGACTTCTAATGAAAGTGTTCTATCTTTGAACTTATGTAATGTTTTATCTTTTGTGATTTTGACTAAGTTTTCTTGAGAATTCTTCTCTCTTAGTTGTACTAAATTTGTGTTATTGTGTTATTGTGTTTTAACTTCAATTATGTCAAGTAATTTTGGCAAGATAATATTGTGGAAAATGAACATATTTACCAAAAATTTTCATTAATATCTCTTCAAATTTACAAAAAAAATCACAATTAAAAAAGTACACATGCAAATCACAAAACAAACTACAAACAAAACTATTATAGATCATTCCTATACAAAGACAAGCTTGGACTCCACTTGATATGGAAGAAGACTCCGTCAGAAAACTTCCTAGAAGTCTTCTAGCTAGAAGAATCACCAGACGACTTAATTGTATGTCGTCTAGAAGATTTATTGGAAGTCTTCCAGATCTGAAAAACCTGCATATCCGAAAATGTTTAAATTGTTTAAAAACTGAGAAAATCAGTGGAATATTAGATAGATTTACCTTTAGAACACATAAAAATACATATCTAAAATTAATAGATCTACCTTTATATGAGTGGAAGTCTTCCAGATCTGAAAAACCTGCATATCCGAAAATGTTCAAATTGTTTAAAAACTGAGAAAATGAGTGGAATATTAGATAGATTTACCTTTAGAACACATAAAAATACATATCTAAAATTAATAGATCTACCTTTATATGAGTAGAAGATGAAAGTTGTGTGATGAAACACCTGCAAAAACAAGATAGATTAGTGAGAAAGATATGAACAAAAATAATAAATTGATATAAAGTTTGGTGTTTATAAGTTCAAAGAGATTATAGAGAGGTTGGAGAGTTTTAGAATGAGGACCAATACATTTTTGTTGCAGACATTTGAGAGGAGGAGAGAGAATGTGTAAATTTTCCTTTATATAGGGAGACAAAAATTCCAATTAGGTTAAATATTTTTCGATTCAGAAGACTTTCAAGTAAGTCGTCTAGACGACTTACTTGTAAGTCGTCCAGAAGACTCTTTTTCTTAGACGACTTACTTGTAAGTCGTCTAGAAGACTCTTTTTCTTAGACGACTTACTTGTAAGTCGTCCAGAAGACTTCAATAAATTTAGCGGAAAACTACAATAAATTTAGCGGGAAACTAAAATATTTTTAGCGGGAAACTAAAATAGAAGACTTCCTAGACGACTTACATGTAAGTCGTCTAGACCCTAAATATAACCCTAAACTTAATTAACTAGCTAAACACTTCATAATATCAAATTAAACTTAATAAGTGTTTACTATGCACATAATTAAACAAATATAAGTAAAATTTTAATTTAAAAAAAATATTTAAGCTTTTCAAAATCTAACCCTAAGAATACATAAAAAAACTACAACATATGTTAACAAACCCTAAACTAAAGAATATCATGCCTCACTATTTTCACTCATCTATGTTGAAAACTATTCAATTTTATTATATATTAATTTATAACACTTACAACTGTTTATAATTACATTATTTCAATTTTTCACTTATCAGAATATTTTTTATAAAATTGATAAATTATTTTTAAGATCAACGATACCAGACGACTTACTAGTAAGTCGTCTAGACGACTTACATGTAAGTCGTCTTCAGAAGATTCAGAAGACTTACTTGGGTTATTTTCGTAAAAGTGAGTTCTGTTTTTTTGTTTGGTCACAAGGGGCTGACTGTAATTTCACTAGGCTTTTAGGTTAGTTTTGCATATGATTCAAGTTTGGGTCTACTTTTGCAATCAAAATCAAGTTTTGAGTCATATTTGGCAATTTTCCCTTACAAAAAATCATTTTAGACGGTGGAGCAAAGAGTATTTATAGAGCATGACTTCAAAATGTTGATCTAATACTTTTTAATAATTGGTGATTAGATAATAAGAACATAATGTTTTTGTATCTGTCAATTATGATCTAATTAAACTTTGTATCGAAATTGAATTACTATAACCAAATTTGATTTATTACATCGCATCCAAACTGCAATGTTCACACATTCAAATCAGAGGTACTGATGACAAGCTTGTATAATCAATTGAACATAAAGATTCACACATGGGAACGGCGACAGGCTTAGAGTTCTCGTAATACGCTTGCCAATATCAGCATGTGTATTAGACCACCTCCAATGGAGGATTTTAAAATAGAATTCTTAGCAAAATAATATTAAGATATTTGGTGGGGTCCATATTTTATTAAAGATTGGATTTTTAAATCTAGACTCAATCCTTGCATTATTCGTGGGTTTTATGACATGTGACAACCTGCAATTAATTCTATTTTTATTTTATTTTTATAACAAAAAAAATAGAAAAGAAAAAACAATAATAAATTTTTTTAAGAAGTTTACCTATGATTCCGAGAACACGGTTGGATGTGCTCTTAGTGGACGAGATTAAAAGAAATAGGAGACAGTTTTTTGTCCACAAAGAGGAGATAGTTATCAAGTGATTAAGAGATTTGTTGCAATAACTATCATATTATCAAAAGAGAGCAGACAAGCCTTCTCTGAAAACCCTAATTTAGTGTCTCTTTTTCTGGCGGCCGCCATCTCGTATGTGCGGTCGCTGGATCCTTCTCCGTTTTTTTTTTCTTCTCTTTCTTCTGCTTTCCTATGTCATATGGGGTTTGCTACAGTTTTGTTGGTTTTGTCTGTCTAGCCGGTAGAGTTCTCTCTACGCTAAATCTGATCTTTCTTTGTTATGTTTTGTTTTGTCCGAGTGTGGTGGCTCGTTTTTCATCGATGTTTCCTCTCGCCTTCTGATCTATTCATCCGGCGTGGTGGACTGGTGGTTGGGTTAAGCTTGAGCGCGGGTTGGGTTTCGAGTCTTGTCTCATGTGCTTCATGTTGTCTTTTTTTGTGCAGATCTGTTTCTTACCGATTGTATTCTCGGTTCTTATTAAAGGGATTAGACCTTGCTACAAGTTTCATGATCTTTGACACATTATGAAGCTATGAGTCATAGTTATAGAAAGGTCTCTCATCAGTTTGAGAGGAGATATGCATTGTTTCTTGTCGTTAGAATCAGCTATGTATCAAGCAAGGATCTTACTTGGTTGGCTCTGTTACGTGAGGGAGACTAAAAAACAATTCCATTGGTTTTGTCTGACTCTCCTTTACAATTTCACGATTCTCCTTTTGCATTTACTATTACCCACATGTGTATGGGTTAATATATGGTGCCTACTAGTATATTTTCTTATGTTTAGCTGCTGGTTTGTTTGATTCAGTATTGTAAAAACATTTATGAATGAAATACAAGCGTTTAAAAAAAAGAGAGATTTGTTTGGGAGAGTTTGACACGGTCTAGAAGAAAGCACCCTAATTCTACACGTCGCTCTTTGATTCTCTGTTTATTTATTTACTTCAATGCAGATTAAAACTAACCAGTTTACAAGTTTAAACTTATCAAGAGACCTTTATGATATGCCAGATGTATTAGACCATGATTATTGGTGGTCTTTAAGGCGGAAGTCCTTAGAAACAGTTAAAGACATGTTTTTTAATTTTCAAAGGAAAAGTTGGACGTCTCTTATATAAGAAACGTCCTTAACTTTTCCTTTAAAAATTAAGAAACATGTCCTTAACTGTTCTTCCGCCTTAAGGACCACCAATAGTGTTGTTTTTATATTGTTTGAACTTAGATTAAATAGCTATGTCCATGTGGGGCTAGCTATTATCTCGTATCTCAAGCTAGCTTTTTGGGAAAAATATACTAACACTTCTAGAGAATGGATAAGGTTTTACTCTCGGAACCCTCGTTTCCTAAATCGAACTCGTCAGCACCAGACGCATCAACCGATGAGTCACAATACCATTTATAGTACTTACCGATTTCTTGCGACACATGAAATCATATAATATACAATCAAATTAATTTTTTAACAAAATCTTCCATAAGCCTTTGATTATTCTATACAATACGGGAGTGGAAAAATTCAACTATGACATAATGACGTTTGATTATATGTCGCTTGGTCCAAGCTTTCGCATTCATATGACACTTGTGTGTGGAAAAAAAAATAAACGCAAATCTTTTCCCAAGACTTTTCTCTTTCGTGAGATTTTTAACCAAGTAAAATTTCTCAATAAATACACAACACACCCCATTACTATGTCTTCAAACTCAACAATGTCTTCCACAAAACCACTCTCTCTCCTTGTCTCCATCACCTTCTTCTCCTCTCTCCTCCTCGGCTCATCCTCCGCCCAGTCCGTCGTGAAAGCTTCCTACTGGTTCCCAGGGAGTGAGTTTCCCGTCACCGACATTGACTCCTCTCTCTTCACACACCTCTTCTGCGCCTTCGCAGACCTCAACTCTCAAACCAATCAAGTCACCGTCGCCTCCGCGAGCCAACAGAAGTTCTCCACCTTCACTCAAACAGTCCAACGGCGAAACCCTAATGTGAAAACCCTATTGTCTATCGGCGGTGGAGCCGCTGATAAAACCGCGTATGCGTCCATGGCAAGTAACCCCACTTCTCGAAAGTCTTTCATTGACTCTTCGATAAGACTTGCGAGGTCGTATGGTTTCCACGGTCTTGATCTAGACTGGGAGTATCCGACCACTGCCACGGAGATGAGTAACTTTGGGACGCTGCTTCGAGAGTGGCGTTCAGCGGTTGTAGCAGAAGCTAGTAGCAGTGGTAGACAGCGTTTGCTTTTGGCGGCTGCGGTTTTCTACTCCAACAACCACTATTCGGTTCTGTACCCGGTTCAAGCTGTTGCCGACAGTCTGGATTGGGTTAATCTAATGGCCTATGACTTTTATGGACCCGGTTGGTCTAGAGTAACCGGTCCACCAGCAGCTTTGTATGACCCTTCAAACGCAGGTACTTCAGTAACCTAACTAACCAAATAATACATTAATAACTATTGGGAAACTTTGTAAATAAAGAAATATAAACAGAAAAAATTGTTTCAAAAGATGAATTGATTTTTTCGGTTATGTTTGGTTCACTTGCATTAAAGTTGGATTAATGAGTGTTAAAACATATTACCGATTAATTTTATAAAATTATTGGTCTAATTTCAGTTGGAATATTTGGTTTGGTTTATATAAACTGTAAAGAAAACAAGCCAATGGTTAGATAGTTTCTCAAATTGAATAACTAAAAGTAAAAAGAATACAATTTATATCTATATTTAATTTGTGAGTATTTCAAATTTTAAGAAACTCATGTCAAATTCTATAAAATGAAACTATAGTTTGAGATATTTTTATATGATTTTCTTGAACTTTTAAAAGATTCACAAATTAAATCCTAAATGTATATTAGGAGAGATTTTAGTTCAAATATTCTCTATGGGTTTCGAACCGGAAATATGAATAAATCCGGTTTTGTTTGAGTACTAAACCGGTTAATCATAGGTCCAAGCGGTGACGCTGGAGTAAGATCATGGATTCAAGCTGGACTTCCAGCGAAGAAAGCAGTCTTGGGATTCCCTTTCTACGGCTACGCATGGCGTCTCTCGAACGCAAACAGTCACAGCTATTACGCGCCTACAACCGGAGCGGCCATATCACCGGACGGTTCTATCGGATACGGTCAGATAAGGAAGTTTATAGTGGACAACAGAGCAACAACGGTTTATAACTCCTCGGTGGTCGGAGATTATTGTTACGCAGGGACGACTTGGATCGGATACGATGATAATCAGAGTATCGTGACGAAAGTGAGATACGCTAAGCAGAGAGGTTTGCTTGGTTACTTCTCGTGGCATGTTGGAGCTGATGATAATTCTGGTCTAGCTCGTGCAGGTTAGAGTTTTATCCTAATGTCTACATTATTTATATTTAAATGAATCGATAAGGTAATAATAACTATTTTTGTGGGGGTTTTACAGCGTCACGTGCATGGGATGCGGCGGCAACGACCAGAGCTATACAGAGGTTTTAAGGTTTCTCCATTGTACCGACTACGGCGAGTGGAGATATTTTTCTCAATGAATGTTATACACTATACAGACAAATAACCGTTACTATTTGCGAAAGATGTTGTCAACGGAAAAAGGAACAATAAGATATTATGGTAATAAAAGAAAGAAGCATATCTTATTAATGCTTCTTTTACGAAGTAGCAAATCTACAGAATTAAAATTAAATTCCAATAATATTTGATATTTTATGAGCCATGTCATGCATGCGTACGTGGTTTGCAAAAGTAATAATATTAAAAAAAACTCGAGTTCGAGTCATGACGGACTAAGAACAAGATTATTGGTGGTCCTTAGGCGGAGGTCAACAGTTAAAGACATGTTTCTTAATTTTTAACTGAAAAAATTAAGGACGTTTCTTATATAAGAGACGTCCTTAACTTTTTCAGTTAAAAATTAAAAAACAAATTATTGTTTCTAAGGACCTCCGCCTAAGGGCCACCAATAATTTTGCTCTAAGAGCATGATTATCATAATCAGAGACGTTTAAAGGATTTCTAAAACTTTTGAGCCCCACAAAAGTGATAAAATAGATTTCAGAAATCGCCAAATAAGGATTAATTTTGGTCTGTTTCTTGTATTGTTTACGGGCTACACTGACACGTGACGGTCCACGATTAATTCTTTTTTTTTCTTTTAATCAGAGAAAACAAAAAAAAATTAAGTAACCCAAAAAACGATTCTCCCGATAATCATGGCCTAAGACCACAATTAATGGGGTTACAGTGGGGTTGTTAGTGTTATTAGGATTAAAAATAAATGAAAATTAGCTTTAATGTGAAGAAACGTTTCTTGTTAAGGGGTTACATGGGTCGGGTCTTGTGGAACATGTGTGCTCTTTTCATGCTACATCTCTTCTCTCTCTCCACGGAAACACTCTGCGACTACTTTGTCTCTGTCCCAAAGTTGACGACTCCTTGTCTCTCTAGCTCTCGTCGTCGTCTCTGCATGTCTCTATTCATCTCTCATCGATCAGATGAAGTAGTCGGCGTCTATGTTGGCGGACTCTGCACATCTCCGATTAGGTCTCTTCGACGACTCTGGGCATCTCCGATTACCTCTCCTCGACGACTCCGCCTTTTTTCTTCATCTCTCATCGATCGAATGAAGCAGTTGGCGTCTTCGTCGGTGGACTCCGCACATCTCTGATTAGATGTCCTCGACGACTCTGCGCATCTCCGATTAGCTCTCCTCGACGACACCGCCTTTGTTTCTTGTTCTCTCCTCGAAGATGAATCGCTCGGCGTCTCTCTCGGTGGCTCTCCTCGACGGTGAGAAACCTCAATCTCTCTCTCTCTCGACGGCTCACCTCGACACAGAAAAGAGGAGATGTATCTCTTGGTTGTGCTCTTTCTTTGTTTTTATTTATTTGTTTGCTTCATATGATCTGTCTCTTGATTCTGATCCATTTTGTTTTGGTTATTTTCTTTGTGTGTTAAGATGTAAAGATCAAGAGACATCAAAGTTCATCTAAGAGGAGGATTTGGCTATTGCAATACAGGTAAAACAAAAATCTGATCTTTTACATAGATTGAAAGTGTGATAAATAGCTTTGGTTAATTTCGTAGATAGTTTTTTTCTTATAGGTTCAGATTGATGTTGTTTTCGATTGTATTCTGAAATGAATTGATTGTGTTTCTGGTCTGAATTGAAGCCTCGGTAATTAATGTTTTGGTTAGTCTGTGATTATGATTAAGTAATAAATAGATGAGAAAGGTTGGATAGAAATGTGTTATGAATGGTGATCAATGCTTCTTTCCTTCTTCGAAATATGTTATAAATATATGAGAAAGGTTAGATATATATCTACTTGAAATGGTTGGGTGTTATGAATGGTGATCAATGCTCCTTTCCTTCTTCTCTTCTATAAAACACATTCTTCTTCTCTTATATAAAACACATTTTTCTCTTCCATCTATCAAAAACATAGTTCCTTTCTTTATCTCTTGACACATTCTGATATGGATTCCAATTCATATAGGCCGACGTCAAACTTTGTTGACATTCTTAATAGTCAGCAAGACATTATCTTTGGTTTAGTTCCAGACAGTGTTGAACTATGTTCGTCACAAGAGCTTGTGTTTAGCACTCAAGCTATGGAATCTTCAATCCCAAGTCAAGACCCTCCTGCAAAGCATAGGGAAAGGAGAAAATGGACGCCTATAGATGATGTTGTGCTCATCAGTGTGTGGCTAAACACAAGCAAAGAATCTGTCGTAGGGAATGAGCAAAGAGCTGGTGCTTTCTGGAAAAGGATTGCAGCCTAATTTGCGGCAAGTCCCAAGATTGCAGTTTGTGAACAGAGAGAGGTTAGTCATTGTAAGCATCATTGGCAGAAGATCAATGACCTTGTCAACAAGTTTTGTGGGTCTTATGAATTTGCAAAAGAGAGAAGACAAGCGGTTAAAATGAGAATGATGTTGTCAAACTAGCTCTTGAGATCTTTTACAACAGCTATAAAAAAAACTCATCTTTGAACATGCTTGGAAGGAGCTACGCAATGACCAGAAATGGTGTGACCTTTCTTCTTCTAAAACCGATGGAAGCAATAAAAGGAGGAAGTGTGATGACAGTGCACAATCGTCAACCTCTCACGCAAATGAAACCACCACTGGTGAAGATGAGCAAGGAACCATTCGTCCACCGGGTGTTAAGGCATCAAAGGGCCATGGTAAGAAGACGATGTCATCGGATGGGAAGTCACTGTCTGAGTTTCAAAGTATGTGGAGCATCAAGAAGCAGGATTTGGCTATGAACGAGAGGCTGTTTAAGATGAAGCTACTTGACTCTTTAATTGCAAAGCTAAAACCTCTAGCTGAGTAAGAAGAAGCTCTAAAGAAAAAGCTCATAAATGAGTTGTTGCTTAGTTAGTTCAAGTTCTGAAGAAGAAGAATCTGAAGCTACTTGACAGTTTATGTTGTTTTTGTTGCTGTTTAATTAGTTCAAGCTCGAATGTTGTTGTTAATTTTTGTTTATGTTTCTTGAATGTTGTTTTTCCTGTTTATGTTTCTTGGATGTTGTTGTTTTTGTTTCTTGTTCTGTTAATGTTGTTATTGTTCTGTTAAGTTGATGTTGTTGTTTCTGTTACAGTTTATTGTTCCTTGTTTCTGTGACTTGTTGTCTAAGTTGTTGTGTCTGGTTCTCATGTTGTTCTCGTAATTTTCAGGTCAAGAATAGCTATTACAAATAAACATTGAGCGGGATGGAGGCAGTGTGTCTGGAACTCATATTCTTCTTCAGCAACACACGAGTCATCTATGACATCTTCTTCTATTTAAAGTTTCAATTTTTCTCATTCTCTCAAATTGTATTCACAAACTCATCTATGGCAGCTTCTTCTCATAACAATTTAGAGGAAGTAGATGATGAAAATTTTGATCAATATTTTGATCAACATAATGATCAAACGTTGGAGAATATTTTCATTCATCATGGTGATCAAGAAGAAGAAAGGAAAAGAAGAAAAAAAATGAGTTTATATCGAAAGAATTCGTGAAGCATGCCATGTACGTTTATGGAATGACTATTTCAGTTAAACTCCAACATATCCTGAGAATCTATTCCGCCGATGATTCAAACTGAAAAAGCTATTGTTCATGCGTATTTTTGATCGACTCTCCAATGAAGTTTAATTCTTTTAACAAAGACCAGATGGTCTCGGAAGGTTTGGTCTCTCTACACTTCAAAAGTGTACAGAAACTATTCGTTTGTTGGCATATGGTATTGTGGCTGATACGGTTGACGAATACCTTCGCCTCGGTGAAACTACTACTCGGTCATGTTTGGAAAATTTTGTCGAAGGAATAATATATTTATTCGGTGATGAGTACCTAAGAAGACCAACACCAGCTGATCTTCAACGTCTACTTGATATTAGAGAGTATCGTGGATTTTCCAGGATGATAGGAAGCATCGATTGTGCATTAGGAGTGGAAGAATTGTCTCACCGCATGGATATGTCAATATTCACGTGGTTTGGGAAAACTCACAACCGTTTTAGAGGCGATTTCTTTGTATGATCTATGAATATGGCATGCGTTTTTTGGAACTCCATGTACTTTAAATGATATCAATGTTCTTGATTGCTCACTTGTTTTTGATGAAATAATAAAAGGTCAAGCTCCGCAAGTCACTTCCTCTGTCAATGAAAGATAGTATCATTTGGCTTACTATCTCACCGATAGTATTAATCCGAAATAGACAACATTTATCCAATCTATTCCAATACCACAAGGACCGAAAGCGGTTTTATTTGCTCAACATCAAGAAGCTGTCCGAAAAGATGTCGAGCGTGCTTTTGGAGTTTTGCAAGCTCGCTTTGCCATTGTTAAAAATTCAGCACTATTTTTGGATAAAATCAAAATTGGGAAGATTATGCGAGCATGTATCATACTCCATAATATGATAGTAGAAGACGAGCGAGATGGATACAATCAATATGATGTTTTAGAGTTCCAACAAGGCAAAGATACCGGAAGTTCACATGTCGATCTCACGTATTCTATAGATATTCCTACAAATATTGCCAATATGATGGGTGTTCGTACTAGAATTCGTGATAGATAAATGCATAAACAACCGATAAATGATTTGGTTAAACATGTATGGTATAAATTTGGACGTGATGAAGACCAGCAACTAAGCTCTGATGTTTTTTTCAAATTATTATTGTTTATTTTACTAATCTTTATTTTTATGTTTTTTTAAATCTATGCTTAAAATATTATCTTTTGCAATATTTTATTTAATAAATAAATTTCATTTTTTTAAGAACCTCTATATAAAAGACTCCTATTAAAACACACAAATGTTGGTGTCTCTTAACTAGGTCTCTTAAATAACATTTAATACTTAAAAAGATTAAGAGACCCAAAATAGTTTGGGTTAATAAAAGTCTAAATAGACAAATCTATCAATATGAATAGGAGAAAATGGGTAAAAGAAAACTTTCAGTTTACAATAAATAAATAATAATAGTATCCTTCAATTTTTTGTTTGAGTCATTTTAATTTCCAATTTCTAAGTTTTTTCTATTTTAAACCTCAATTTTTGTTAATTCGGATTAGTCTATTTTAAACCTTAACTATTCCAGCCAACTTTGAATACTTATACTAAAATTAGTCAACATATACTTAAAATTTGTCTATTTTAACTAAGTCATTTCAAATACACCAAAAGTTAACATTAAATTATTTTAGCTTTTTATGTAAGTAGAGGGGTTTTTTAGGCCGTATCTCATATGAATACATGGTTTTTTTTTTCCACAATACAGAAAGTTGGATTGAATTCCAAATGAATAAGTATGCAAGGTTGACTGGGAAACCACTAGAGCTAGCTAGCCCACAATATTGTTAGTAGTAATTTAAATTTTCTAAAACAATGAACCAAAGTAGTAAAACTGAATGTAATCCATCAAATCCAATCACAAAGTGTTTACATTTGGTCTCGTACTCAGTTTACTATGAAAACCGAGCACAGAAGTGTATATACGAAATTTCTCATCCCGTAAATATTTTTCTTATGATAAGTTTCAACTATTCATATCATTCTTCCCTTTAAACCGCTTTATGAGACGATCAAGCGGAGACTCGGGCGTGAGTAAGTGGACTGAAATGGGTTGAGCATGGACTCTTGCAAACCGCAACAATAACGGCTATGGTGCAGACATCATCGGACCAGCGATATCAAAAGATGGTGATATCAGATATATTCAGTTAAAGAGGTGACTAGTTGAGAACGGAGCGACAACGGTGCATGATGATCAGGTGGTAAAAGTTCTAAAGGTTGCCACTCTCTGGACAAGTCAAGGAGAAATACAAAAATGAAGAAAAATAAAAGAAAATTGTCTAAAATACACATTTCTACTACTACATTGTCTAAAATAAATAATATAAAAAAGTTCGAAGCTTGATAGGTTATGATTTCCTTATCGCTGATAGCTGGCGACAAAGAGACAAGCAGGGCATGTTTCATGATATTCCTCACTAATTAGAACGAAGGAAGTTGGTGGCAATCAATGTATTTCTGTGATTCTGAATTTATTGAGGTTTTTAGATGACTGATTCAACCATTAATAAGACTAGATCCTTTGTCCGCGTTACGCGCGGATTGCTTACGATAGGTTTAAATATAAAAGAGTCTTATATATTATTTGGCAAAAACCATTGAATCGATGTAAAAAAACACAGCCATTGAGTCTTTGGCACTAAAAAGCCAATGTGATGGTTACATGTTTGAAAGTTCGCATATATCGTTTTCCTTTTCAAAAATCCTTTCACTGGGTTAATATATGCATGTCTGTGTGAGCAAATTTGTTCTGTCAAATAATTTTTGATGGGTTTTAAAATTTTCTTCTAAATTTGGGCAGGTTGTTATGTTTTTGAGTAGCTATATTAGTAAATATTACAAATTTTAATTGGTTTGTGTTTGGTTCTTTGTCTTCTCAATGCATTACACCACTACTTGTGTGTTTAGCCTATCAATTACACATCATATAGTCCTATAGTATTATTTATTTGCTTACTACATATATCTTGTTCGAACTCATTGTGGTTTGGAGGTAAGGTTTAGTTTTCTATTTTAGGGAAGATCGTATATAAGTTGATGTTTGAGGTTGTATCTCCAGTTGGCGTTTACATTTCGTTTTTTGGGGCGGAAACTTGTGATTGTCGTTGGTAGCAGGAAGGAAAAGATTTCGATGAAGAAATGGTAGCATGACTTCTTTGTGAAAGAAGTTTTCCCATATTTTTCTTGCTTGTGGATATTTGAATTTTGGAAGCAAGAGAGGGTGAAGCATATTGTATTTTGACAATATTTTTTTAAATGTTTTAAGAAAATAAAAGTCTTTAAGTTTTTTACATTGTTGTGTATGAAAAATTTTGTCTAGTTTTTTTTTTGCGTCTCCACCATACCATCATCCTCTTTAAAATTATGTATGAATGGAAAAATAAAGGTTTAGTTAATTTTTGATTAATGACTGTAATTTAAGTTTAGTCTAAACTTTGGACTAAACATTTTATGTGTCTGCTAAACTTATATTCAGGGCTTTGATTTAAATTTTCATAAGCGTAATTTCTATTTGACTAACCGAAGGAAATTTTTTAAAGGATTGTTATATGTCTAAAAACGATAGCACACGCCTCTTAGCAACTTTTCAGATGCAATAATTTTGTTGTAAGTTTTATTTGGTTGGACACCATTATGATAACAATAGGTGAAATTCGTAGGCGTTTAATTTCAACTCATTTTACTTTTACTGATTCTATGTCTTTTTTTTATCTTTATGCTTTGGTATTATCTGAAATTAGCCATTTGCTCGTCCTATATTGATAAGCGTTACAAATATAATATAAACATCCAATAAAAGTTATGAAAATGTTATTTATATTTTTATTTTTTATTTTCGATGGGTATCTCTCCAAAATAAGCCTATAACAACTTTCGTTTCGTGTATTGATTTAGAATATTTATCTTTGAATAATGTATATTAACCATAAAACATACTTGTATGAATAATGAAAATATATTTTTAAAGTTTTAAATGTAGGAACCAAAATATTTAGATCAAGATTATAAATGTACTTGTTGTTAGTGGCTAAACTTTTTTAACCCAAAATAATATGTATGAATATAACGTGGGAACATTTCCTTTAATGAGACTATTATTGTTATTTGGATGATATGAATCTGTATTTTTAAATTTAGATATACCATAAAATTTGAGATTTCATAAGTTCGTTTCTTTTTTTTAAACTTTTTACTGTGTTAGTTACTATAAAATTAAGCAAGCTAGCCTCAACCGTTTGCTCCTATTCTTTTTGGTGGTTAGTAATTTTCTATTTACTCAAAACCAGATTAAATAAATAATTATTATACCTTTTTATCTAAGATAATTAATTACAATTTCCAATTTCTCCTTTTTGTTTGTGTGATTTCATATATCAATTCTACAATATAATAGCAATTGGTATTATGCTGTGGTACCAACCTGCATTGTTAAAAATGAAAGGATTGATTAGGTTATTTAACTGTAAGTTAATTCGACAACATTTTTACCTACATTCATTCAAAGTCACTATTAACAATCATGAATATATTGGTGATGAATTTTTTATTTTAATTACTTGTTCGTGCGTACCTTTTCATATATTCCTTGCATAGCCTATTTTTGTTCCATCTGTAAAGGATTAGCCTATGTTGAGACACTATAGCTTTTTTGTGCTTCTTCCTCCGTGTTCTTGATTCTCCTCATTTTGTAATGCTTGTTCAATTTGTTTTGGCAGTTTTTGTTTTACAGATTTATTATGTTTGTTGCTATGTTTGTGGGCTTGTTTGGATCGTCATAATGCCTGTAAAAATTTTAATTATGAATGAGTGCATAAATCTCTTTGGAATATTAAGAATATAGCAACTATTCTTTGTCAATTATCCACTACACCACTACTAAAATAGCAATTATTAAGAAAACATAGCAATAACATCACATAACATGGCAATTATTCTTCGCCTATTATCACTACACCACTACTAAAAATAAATCTTTGGTACAAATATATATATATATATATATATATATATATATTGAAAAGCTTGTATCTGTCGCAAAAAGAATACAAATTGGAATGAACTTAGTGGCCTTAGATTTAAAGTGTCATTCGCCTTCATGCTTACATTTTCATGCAACTTTTTTTGGCAGTGGAATCGGACATCTCGAACTCCTTGTAAAACCGACATACCCTGGTATCAAGAAGCATATCTCTGTTACGGACCAATACGACGCTAGCATCATGGGCTCTTTAACTATAGAGAACACACCTCCATACCATCGCTCTCAATTTTGCGAGTACCTTCGTTTGAGGTAACAGTAAACTCTGAGAAATAAAAATAACTGCCTTATAATGTATTCCCACCCATGAGGCAACTATTCATGTGTAGCGCAGACTTCTAAAGTCTGAAAAACATAGTAAAGTTTCCTGATGAGCTGCACAAACTGAAATAACATAAAGAATTTTACACTGTGTCTGGCAATAAAGCAACAATAATAAATAAATTTAGCAAGGAAAGAAAAACCTCCTGATTTAAATTGAGCATAAATAATCTATTCTCCAATACTTGATTCTAGCAATGATTAGTAATCTTTCGATTAGGAGGAAAGACAAAACTACTTTACTACAGAAGCATATCTAGACAATCTAAATGATTACTATCCTGCTGTATGGACAATCTGTCCTAGAGTACCAACCTTATTATGCTCAGGTATATCCCTCCCTAGCTTCCAAAGCCAACGTAGCATGTGTTTCATAGAACTGAAATAGACATTGAATATCGAACCCTGTCGTACAATGGTAGTAAGTAGAAGTTGATGCTAAAGGAGGTGAATCATTGTTTTAGGAAGGTTAGTACGTACATGTTCATCGATCATCAGAAGCTCAAGCCCAATTAGAAAGCCACCTCTAGCGCTATTTATTTTTCTTCACGTTGTTTATGCTCGGCGAAAATCTTCTCAAGGTTATTTGCCTTCATTTTCAACTCGTAGTTAACCCCTTGAGGACTCTCCCTAGACATTCTTGTACGAACTCTGCTTTTCCTAGATGAATCCACATTTTCAAGACTATCCTCAAGATCATCCTTTATACCAATTTTTTTGTCTCTGTTCAAAATCATTAGTAATTAAAAACTTAAAGTTTTAATATTCAAAAGCTTTTAACTTGAAATGTTTTTCAAGATGGCGTAGAACTAACCTGCTTAAGCTAGCTTTGTTGAGGTTATTATGGCTAGTTGCTTGTCTGATGAAAGGGGCTCTTTCTTCTGGCTTTCTGATTGTAATTCATCACTTCTGATATCAATACCATGTGCTGTTCGGGATGACTGAGATCACAAATGTTGATAAGGAAACATCACTACAAGAAATATGAGTATTGGTAGCACTTCGCGGTAGCACGAATTCACTAACTGCTATCGAAAATACCAAAATCTGATCACAATTATATCGTAGCACTAAATCCGCGCTAAGATAGAATTTCATTAAGCGGGAAAGCAAAAACAACTACTATAGCTGAAAAATTAGTTTGGAGCCAATACTTAAGCCAATTTTTTCGTTTCCTTTAACTTCTTACCGAGTAAAAAAAAACAACAATTATCTTTTGCTATGGTTTTTATCTGTTCTTTTTTTTTTAAAAAAAAGAGAGTTCTTTATCTCTCGTCGTTTCCCCTTTGCTCGATCTCAAGCTCCGACCACCACTCTGTGGTCTCCACTCACCGGCAGTTGAACACGGTGGCACCTCTTGTCCACTCTCGAGCCTCACCGCCGTGTCTACGCTCCTCAATCCGCTGCGCTCTCTTCACATCGCAACAGTGTCGTCGTCGTCCATTGTCTTCTAATGGTTGAAGAAGACAGAACAGATTGACCAGAGCAGTTTCATTAATCGTCTGCTATAAATATTAATCGATTCAGTCTGATTTAGACACGACATCATCCGTTTTCACTAGCCCTTATTCTTCTGCTTTTTCGTTTAGCCGCCGGGGAAATCATCAGAGAGAGTTGCCATGGACGCAGCTCATTACTACCTGGGAGGAAACGCAGACGCAGTAGAGTTCTGTCCTCACGAGCCTTACGCGAACTTGCTTGCAGCTTCCACTTACACACTCCAAGAAGGAGATCTTCCTTCTCGATCTGGCTCTATCTATCTATTTGACGTCGAGCACTCTCAGTTAAATCACGTACATAAAGTCGACACCACCGGAGTCTTCGATATCCTTTGGAGCCGCGGTGGCAACGGAGGCGGAAGCTTGGCTCTTGCTCAAGCTGATGCTGATGGGTGCTTGAGACTTTACAAGGTTGATGACACTGAAGACAAAGGTAATAACTTTATCGATATTGCAGTAAAGGAACACACTTGTTGGTTTGGTCTTAAGACCGATCTAACTGGTTGCTTGTAATATGAGTTAAAAGTTTTATGCTTGAAACAGAACACACTTGTTGTTTGGTCTTATGACTTATCTAACTTATGTTTAGTTGGTTGCTTGTAAATGTTTTATGCTTGAAACAATCTGAGTTTAAATTTCCATGCTTTGCAACAGGTTACTCTCTGAGAGAAGTTGCTGGTGAAAAAATCAGTTCATCAATGTGTCTTTATCTTGATTGGGATCTATCATCAAGTTCAATTGTAGTAGGTTTATCAGATGGCTCTGCTTCAGTTGTTTCATTCACTGATTCTAAGATCAGATCATTCACTGACATACCACCATCGCTTCTCAGATCCGTCTTCACCGGAGTGGCGTTCCTCCTCCCGCGATCTCTCTTTCATCTTCTTCTCAACTTCAGATCGCTTTCTGGGCATTTTATAAGCTCCATCACTGGCGTTGATGCTGGCTCGCAGGTGACTGAATACTCTTTGTGCTCACCATCGCATAATGAATCTCGTTTTCTCTTGTGCTTTTGTTTAAGGAATCAATTATCACTCTCTGTCTCTTCGAGATTGTGTCTTGTAATCGGAACTGTCCGATTTGATGCTCTTCCTCAAATATTTGATGTTTGCTCTTATTGGCTACAAAGCTTTATTAAATACAGTAAGTGGCCAGAGAATCCTTTCTAATGTCAAGGCAGCAAAGTTCTTATCCAAGAGGTGTCTTTTTGTTTATCAAAATGTTGGATAGTTAACGAATAAATGGACGATCAACTGATTTTCATTTTTGTTTTTCTAGCCACATGTTAATTCAGTGCAAGGAAGAAGTGAGAAGTGATTATACTTTTGTTTCAAGCAAATGAGATTTTCTCGTGTTCATAAATTTTTTTGTTTATTTCTATCGTGTATTTTAAAAAATAATAACAAAACTCTAACATAAACTTTTAAATTTTTTTATTTTTTATTAAATAACTTTGGTCTTAAATTTAAAGTAAAAATTTAATCTTTTTAGTCTTAATTTATAACTTCTTAAACACAAAACTTAAATTTCAATCAAATCCTATACCCTAAACCCTAAACCCTAAACCCTAAACCCTAAACTCAAACAAAAACCTCAAAGATTGTGATTTTAAAATTTCCATTAAGAAGGATGATTAAGAGAAGAATGATATTTTATAAAGATTATGTTTAAAAAAATTATCATTTATAATTATAAAGTACCTATTTAAATAAATTATATATATATATATATATATATATATATATATATATATTATAGGGTTTAAACTCCCTAACACAAAAATTTCAAAGTTACAATCTTTTCATAATATAACTTCAATCTTGAACTTAAACTCAAAATTTAATCATTTTAAAGTTTTAATCTTAAATTTATATTCTAAATCTCAAACACTAAATCTTAATTCTAAACCCTAAACCTCAAATTTAAACCCTACATACAAAGTCATAGATCTAATCTTTTCAAACTCATAATACAAAATTTAAATTTCCAAGTCAAACTATATACATAACCTAACTCAAAACCCAAATCATTATATTACAAATCCTAAACTCACACACCAATCATTTTATTAATCTTTTAGTATTAGATTTGTTTAACATAAAATTGCTTATAAAAAGTGATATCTACTCATTTTGTTAATCTTATAACATTATTTTTATAACTATAAATGTGTAAGTTAACTGTTATATAAACAATTAATCAAAAATATAACCACAATTACTAAAATAACTATTTAATGGAATAAGAGTTTTAGTTAATTGATCAATATTGGCCATATATTAACTCTCAATCGAATGGCCAGAAATGAAGCTTTTTGGTAATCTTCATGCTTGTTTCTTATTGGTCAATTTTTTTAACTCAAGGATTACACTTCTCTCGCTCTTTAGTCTCTCACAGGAAAATACAACCCACTCTCTTCTCTCTCTCCAAATAAGATCTAGATCTATCTTCTCTTCCTCCTGCATCATTCCACACGGGAGGCTCTTCTCTCTCTCTCTCTCCACGTCTCCTCTTAGTGTCTCCTCTTCGACTCTCTTACTCTCCATACATCTCTTCTCCGACTCTCTCTCTTCTTACTCTCCACGGTTCCATGTTTCTCCAACCACGCGAGATATCAGCCGAAATCCTTCAGCTATGTCAATGGTAATGAATCCCCTCTGTGTCGATGGTGATTTTTAGATCTAAAATTAACTACTTTCTCATCTTCTCTCCCCTTTGTGGATTTGATTTCTGTTCAGGCTGAAGAATTGGACAAGTGAAGAAGAATCAGAGGAGCAATGCGACTGGTGTAAAAGAATATAGGCTCTAGAGGCTGGAGTAAGAACAGAGGCTTGAGGTGGATGATTAGTTTTACAAAGTTGAGGCTGGAGGCGGATGAGCAGAGTTACAAAGTGGAGGCGGAGGCTCTGGAACTGATGCACTTGACGGCTGCTGAGATAGGATTTTTTTTATTGGTTAAACTGGTTTAGTTTTTTTTTTTTAATTTCTAAACCGGGTTTGTGTGTAATCCTTAGGTTAATTATGGTTTGGTATAATGTTTTTAATTTGTTTATGGTTTAATTTATTCTTTAATTATTTGTATACTGATTTTAATTAATACAATTTAATTTTTATTTATGAATTAATTTACTGTTTTATTTTAATTAATTAAATTTAATAAATCAATTTAATATTTTTAATTATTTGATTTTTTATTATAGCGTTATATCTCTATTATTATAAATTATGTTATGGCAAAAGAAAAAAGCCATACAAAACCGTATAACAGCAAAATTATAGTGTTATTAAAATATTTTAATATAACAAAACTTAAACGCTACAATATCTCTAGTTATTATAGCACACAAAAATACGCTACAATAGGAGGGGGGTCTACCATAGCTGCGGCTGTCACGGCGTTCTTCGAAACGCTACGAAAACCCTACCATAGCGTTTTTCGGGTGCTACTAATACCGATATTTCTTGTAGTGCATGACTGATAATTGTGCCACAATGACAATGTGAGTCTTGGATGCATAGCTCTCCTCTTCTCTCTACCTTAAATCACACCATCAGTCTGGTTTTGAGAATCATCATATTTAGTAAAACAAACATCATCATCACTCTTTTTAATGTTTTTCAGATTCTCTTGGCACTGTGGCATCAGGATTACAAGACGATGGTCTACTCGAGGGACCTTTTTCATTGCCATTACTGTCGGACTTCTTGTCACTAACAACACTCCATCTTCTCAAGACAGATTTCTCAGGAAATACATCAGAAGCTGAGGAGAGAATAGAAGTTTGTGTGCTGTAGAGCTTGAGTGTTCCATCTTTTTGCTCTCAGAGAGATTTATCCTATCTTGAGCAATGGATCTCCAGGTATGTTGACTGGTCTTAACAGTAGAAGATTCATCCAAACTCTCATCATTTGTCTTCTCCTCATCATTATTATTACCCCTAACTTGCGGATCCATGGATTTCTCTAGCGGATTTTTGACGGAATAGAATAGAAAAGAGGAAAGGGGATGGTTTTTATAGCAAAATATAGGGGAAGGAATACGAACAGAAGCCATTAATGGCGAAGAGAAGGTTTGATTGATCATAAACATGATGATCGAACGTGGTGAAGAGATCGGTTTCGAAACGTAATGGAGACGAAGAGAGGAGGCAAGAAGGTAAGGAGGCAAACAGGTAAATCGGCGATAGCCTTAGCAACCTCAGTCACGAAACCCTAAAATGATATCCAATACCCAAGCCCAGCCGACTCTATCGCTCAGCATATGTGGCCCAGTAAACCAAACGAAATAAGATCACCAATATGGGCCAACAAAACCAAAGAAAATTAGATTTCCAAGCCCAATCGAAATAGTGAGTGAGACCCATGACATGTTGGCAGAAAGAAGGGCTGTGATTGGCTGAATTAATATGATGAGGTGGACAACCTAATGTTCTCTCATATTCACCTTTTATTATAGTATAGATTTGAGGAAAAATGCTAGTCAAACTGATACATGAATTATGTGTTCTAGTTACTAAACAAAGATCAAACAGGTAATCCTAAATAAGTTTAAAAGTATTTTAATATTTTCAATTATAAAGAATGTATTGAGTAATATTTTTTTGGTCAAAGTATTGAGTAATATTTAAGAATCAATTTTACGAGGACAAAAGATGAACATATTGAAGGTCTCGAAACAAATCCTCTCTCCATTTCATTTTAATTATCGTATCAAGTTTTTGTACACAAATTTTAAAATATTTAATTTTGTTTATTTTTTAATAAAAAATTCATTAATTGTATAGCTAATCATATTTTAACCAATAGAAGAAAAATAAATTAGAGAATAAAAAAATATAGCATACAAAATTAATAAATTTTATTTTGAGATTCTAAAATGACATTTATTTTGAAACAAAAATTTTACTCTACAACAACAATCAAAGAGAAACAGACAGAGTAATTTAGCGCAACTAATTTTTGGATTGTAATAATAATATTAATGCACATAAAATAAATGCAAGAAGTAAATAAATAATAATTTATTGCTTTGATTCTTGCAAAGTAAATGCCAAAGTGGTGTTTCTAATATACGGTTATGAGGTATTTGAAGCTGATAGAAAAATTTCATGTCTCATACTTCTTCTCTGCCTCTATGATAGTTTTTTTATCTCTGTTTCATCATTGACCAATGATGATTGTAATGGGCAGATCATTCCGGGGATCAAAATTACCCCCACGAGTCGATGAAAGTAGGAGGAATTCTTCGGGTGGTTAAACCTGTTAGATATTTAAGTGTATAGGTGCAATGTATATAAGTGTATAGGTGCAATGTATCTTGTGAACCATTGCAATTGTTTGTATGAACAATTGCAACCATATATAAACCATTGCAACCTTTGGTGATTAACCATTGTAACTCTTTACTAACCATTGCATCTCTTGATGAACCGTTGCAACCTTTGGTGATAAACCATTGCAACCGTTGATGATCAAAAATCATTGTGACTTTTGGCCAACCATTGCAATTGTTGGTATCAGTAGTTGCAAATATTGGTGCTAACCATTGCAACCCTTCATACTCTATATAATGAGTTGTTGGCATTGGCAAAATGTAATCGAATCACAAGAGAAGATCAGAAACTAATAGTTAGTAAGTGAGAGAGAGAATCAGATTCATTGTTCAAAGATCATCAAACATCTTTGAAAAACACATATAAGCATTAAAACTCTAATTGTTATTCTTGTATCTTAGCCTAGAACAAGAATGTGACTTTGATTGTCTTATCCTACAAAGGGATTTCGTGTAACCCAAAGGCTTGGAATAGGGTCGAAATACTCTTTAAGGAAAGACACCTCGTGCGCGATTCAATCATTATCCAAGTATATAATTCACAACTTCCGGGCTACAACCCAAAATAACCAACAATCTTAAAGAGTATTTTCATTGTGAACTGTTACTGGTGTATTTGAATGAGGGATAACATCAAAGTTTGAAAATGCTTAAGAGAGTATTATTTTCGAAGATGGAGCAAGAAGATGAAACAATGGAGAACGTTGTTATATTCTCAAAGGTATGTTAATTTCATTTTAAATAATATTGCTAATGATGATCGAAGATGGCATCATCCAAGGGATGCAAATGGTTCATCACCCTAGGGGTGTGAATGGTTCGTCACCATAGAGATGCAAACATGCCGTGTCCGAAGAGATGCAAATGCACTGTGATCCAAGAGGTACGGACGTGTCGTGATCCAAGAGGTACGAACGTATCGCGATCCAATGGGTGTGAACGGGTCGTGACCTAAGGGGTGCGAGCCTGACATGATCCAAGGGATGCGAACGGGTCATGACCGAAAGGGTTGAACAGTTCGGGACCGAAAGGGTACGAACAGTTCGGGACCGAAAGGGTACGAACAGTTCGGGACCGAAAGGGTGCAAACGTTTCGGGACCGAAAGGGTGCGAACGTTTCGGGACCGAAAGGGTGCGGACATTTCGGGACCGAAAGGGTGCGAACGTTTCGGGACCGAAAGGGGTGCGAACGTTTCGGGACCAAAAGGGTGTCGGAACGTTTTGGGACCGAAAGGGTGCGAACGTTTCGGGACCGAAAGGGTGCGAAAGTGTCGGGACCGAAAGGGTGCGAAAGTGTCGGGACCGAAAAGGTGCGAAAGTGTCGGGACCGAAAGGGTGCGAACGTGTCGGACCGAAAGGGTGCGAACGTGTCGGGACCGAAAGGGTGCCAATGTAAACGTCACCAAAAGGGGTGCAAATGTAATATCACCGAAAGGGTATGAATGTAACGTCACCGAAAGGGTGCGAATATAACGTCACTGAAATGGTGCGAAATTAATGTCACCGAAAGGGTGCGAACGTAATGTTACCCAAAAGGTGCAAGCATAATGTTACTGAGAGGGTGCAACATAATATTACTGAGAAGGTGCGAATGTAATTTCACCGAAATAATATGACTTGCATCATGCAAGTTATTAATCCTTATGGATGCAAGTGCCTTACAGTTAAGGCCGAGCCGTCATGAGTGGTAACATATTGTTCATGGTTGGCGCTATGGACTATGATCATAAGTATGGATCGATGGCTTAGATAGAAGTGTATATGAAGCAACCTTAAATTTTTATTGTACTTTCTAGTAAGTATAAAGTGTATACATTTATTTGTATGGGTAAATAAACACCTAGGCAGTAACATCAAATGTTTAATAAAATATCTTATCAAGTAGTTTGAGTTAAACTATTAGGATAAATATTTATATAACAAATTGATGAGTCCAGTAATGGTAATCATTTGCTTATATGTTGATAACATATTGATATTTGGCACTGGCCATAGACAAGTAAAACTATTGTCATCAAGTTTTGAAATGCAAGACATGGGGGAGGTTGTGTGATTCAGAAATTTGAATCACACATGCAAGTAAAGCAATATATGAGACATATTTTCTTTATATTGATAAAGTTACTTTATGGGTTCAATTGTGAGATTGTTTGTCAATGAAGACTCCTATGGAATGCGAATGTGAAGCGTGTGCTTATACAAGACAAGAAATATCACAACTCGAGTACTTGAATGAAACCATAAATTATGGTTTGTTATATGTCAGATTTTCCTTCGATGGTAGAAGGGTATTTAGATGCAAGTTTGATTATCAATATAGAAGATCTTTCTTCTATAAGTGGTTGAGTGTTTTGCTTGGGGAGGTACCATTTTATGGGCTTCCAAGAAGAAAACTTGCATGAAAATTTGACTATAGAATAGGAATTCGTAGCATTAGCATATGCTGGTAAATAAGCATATTGGCTAGAGAATTTAATTTACGAGATTCCATTGTGGCCGAAATAGTATCACCAGTTTTCTATCTAAGATAGATAGTGAAAAAGTCTTAGTTAAGATTTATAACTAAGTGTATAATGGTAAGTCGCGACACCTGACGTTAAATATAACGTAGTATGTGAGCTGATCACTCACGAGGTGATTACCAAAGAATTTGTTCAGTCTGAAAGAAATGTAGCATATCATTTGACGAAATGATTAGCTAGAGACTTGGTAAATGAGTCTGAAAAGGGATGCATTTAAAGTCCATTTGAAATCTTTAATGGTGGGATACCCAATTCCCCTCTAATACGACGTTAGAGGCTGAATTCAATGTGGAAAGCCTACACTTAAAGATTGAAGCACATTTATGTATATCATCCCAAGGTATGTGCTTGAACCTGCAAGAAGGGATAGGTTGAAATATTATTCTTAATAAATACTTTGAAAAAGTGCATTTGCAGGTGCATGACTGAAAGTATTTACCTATATGAGTGTGAAGTGATGCCGCTTCAATAAGCTGGGACTTGGCTTTGTATGCATTCATGAATGGATTAGGACACATGGCTTATAATAGTGTCGGGTAAACACTTAGAGTACTGTGGAAACACGTGTGTGTATTATCTTCATGTGCTCAAAATGGGTTGAGGGATTCAATCCGTAGGACATCCTGATTCTCGGGCATTTGGAATGTGTAATACACTAAGATGAAAATTCAATTCTTCGAACATTTTCATTTAAGCATGAGTTTGATATATGTATTATTTATTTAATGAATCTATGATACAACTTAATGGGGGAGGATTGTTAGATATTTAAGTGTATAGGTGCAATGTATTTAAGTGTATAGGTGCAATGTATCTTGTGAACCATTGCAATTGTTTGTATGAACAATTGCAACCATATATAAACCATTGCAACCTTTGGTGATTAACCATTGTAACTCTTTACTAACCATTGCATCTCTTGATGAACCGTTGCAACCTTTGGTGATAAACCATTGCAACCGTTGATGATCAAAAATCATTGTGACTTTGGCCAACCATTGCAATTGTTGGTATCAGTAGTTGGCAATATTGGTGCTAACCATTGCAACCCTTCATACTCTATATAATGAGTTGTTGGCATTGGCAAAATGTAATCGAATCACAAGAGAAGATCAGAAACTATAGTTAGTAAGTGAGAGAGAGAATCAGATTCATTGTTCAAAGATCATCAAACATCTTTGAAAACACATATAAGCATTAAAATCTAATTGTTATTCTTGTATCTTAGCCTAGAACAAGAATGTGACTTTGATTGTCTTATCCTACAAAGGGATTTCGTGTAACCCAAAGGCTTGGAATAGGGTCGAAATACTTCTTAAGGAAAGTGACCCGTGTGCGATTCAATCATTATCCAAGTATATAATTCCACAACTTCCGGGCTAGCAACCGAAAATAACCAACAAAACCTCCGATCTCAAGGCTACAAAATACATCACAAGAACCTCTACCCACCAAATGTGTGCACACCTTACTCTCATCAGCCTTTTCATGATATAATATAATCCCAAAAGTGAAACTGATTAGTTTTTAGCATTCCCACATTGATTACGCTATGGGCCTAAGTACTGGCACGCATATCCACTTGATACATGGAGACTACACACATGTGATGATAAGAGTTTATTGCTACATCATGCATGTGTATTAGTAAGTGATTTGGATAGGAGAGGGTATCAAGTAAAATAGAGATTAGTTTGGGCATGTGAGAGTTTTGCATGCCTAGATTTCACCCACCCTAAGGATCTATACTTGCCTCTTTCATTCTCTTTTTTTCTTTTTATTGTTCTCAATTCAGTGTGATAATTAGGAAGTTCAGGCCCAATAGACTTTCATCGCTCCAAGTCTACGATGCGCCGCTATATTTGATTGTATTGGCAAGTGGGACTAAAATCCGTATTTATCCGTGATGAAATTTTCAGATAACCAATCAAGTGATAGATCATAAGAGTATGATTAACCTGGGGGTTTTTAAGCCGAGGTTTTTAGCAGAAAATAAAGAATTGATTCTTAATTTTTAACTGAAAAAACTAAAAACGAGTGTCTTAAATATCTTATTTAAGAACTTAGTTCTTAGTTTTTTAGTTAAAAGTTAAGAAACAATTTTTTATTTTCTGTTAAGAACTCTGGGTTAATCATGGTCGAAAAAACATAATTAACCAAGGTGCTTAGAAGGGTGCTTAAGGGGCACCAAAACTCTAAGCATTAGTTCCTAAAGTTCCAAATTAAGCATTGGTTCTTGTACTGTTCACGTGGACCCACTGACACGTGGCGGCCTGCAATTGGTTCGTTTTCAATTTTTTTTAAATTAGTTAAAAAAAAATATAAATAATAATAATAATAATAAGCACCTCAATTGGGGTTTTAGCGGTTAATGGTGCTCTAAGATTGCTCACATAGAGGATCAAGACTTTGGTTTTAAAACAATCCTTGTTTTATTTCTTGTGTGTGTGTGTTTTGGCTTCTTCGACAAACAAAAACTCTTCACGACCATCTTTAATCCAACACGTCTCGCAAATGGAGAAGGTCAGCACCGGACCCTTAACTGATGAGTCATATACAGCCATTTATAGTATTCGTTGGTTTCTTGTAAGACAAGAAATCACATAATATACAGTTACATTGGGAAATCATTCGTAAAGCATTTGTATAGTCTTTGTTTTAGTACTTGCAAAGTAAATGAGAAAGTGGTGTTTCTAGTATACGGGTTTTGATGGTATTTGAAGCTGATAGAAAATTTGCATGTCTCATACTTCTTCTCTGCCTCTATGATAGTTTTTTTTTATCCTCTGTTCATCATCGACCAATGATGATTGTAAAGGGCAGGTCATTCCGGGGTTCAAAAGTACCCCCGTGAGGTCGATGAAAGTAAGAGGAATTCCTCGGGTGGTTAAACCTCCGTCTCAAGGCTACAAAAATACATCACAAGAACCTCTCCACCCAAATGTATGTACACCTCACTCTCATCAACCTTTTCATGTAATGATATAATCCAAAAGTCAACTGATATTTTTAGGATTCCCACATTGATTAGCTATGGGCCTAGTTAGTGCCTTAGTGCCCCATATCCACTTGAGCATGGAGACCCACACATGTGATGATAAGAGTTATGGCTACATCAGCATGTGTATTAGTAAGTGATTTGGATAGGAGAAGGTATCAAGTAAAATAAGAGATTGGTTTGGGCATGTGAGAGTTTTAGCATGCTCTAGATTTCACCCACCCTAAGGATCTATACTAGCCTCTTTCATTCTTTTTTTTTTATTCACTGTGATAATTAGAAAGTTTAGGCCAGTAGACTTTCATCGCTCTAAAGTCTACGATGCGCCGCTATATTGATTGTCTTGCAAGTGGGACTAAAATTTGTATTTATCCGTGATGAAGTTTTTTCAGATAACCAATCAAGAGATAGATCATAAGGTTGCTTGCAGAGACGATCAAGACTTTGTTTTAAACAATCTTTGTTTCTTTCTTGTGTATGTGTGTGTTGTTTTGCTTCTTCGACAAACAAAAACACTTCACGACCATCTTTAATCCAACAAGTCTCGCCAATGGAGAAGGTTCGAACTTGTCAGCACCGACCCCTTAACTGATGAGTCATACACAGCCATTTATAGTATTAGTTTGGTTTCTTGTCTCATATAATAAACAGTTACATTGAAAATCATTCGTAAGCATTTGGATAGTCTTTTTTGTTTTGTTCATTGTATTTGGGTCTATAGGATACGTGTGTAGAATATTCAACTTTGATACAAGTGAAGTTGATTATGTGTCCCTTGCCATTGGTCCTAGCTTCCGCATTCATAGTAACACTAATGTGTTGAAAACTCAAATTTTGTTCATGACTTTGTCTCTTGTGCGGAAATGCGTTTATGCCAGAAAAAAAAGTAGAACAAGTTTTTGTCGGAAAATAAGGGAATTGATAAGGTTTATGAATTGATGTGTTCATTGTAATTATAAAAAATAGATCAAACACTAACAAAGCGGCCTGATGTTTTCTTGGTAAGCTAAGTCATGTAATCTGAAACGATAATAAACTAGTAACAGTTAAAAATATTTAATAGTGATTAGTATAACAATATATAATTCATATAATTATTATATCAAATTATCATATCTAATATATTATTTATTTATATTTAAACAATGTATATATTTATAATACATGTTATATTTTTTATTAACATAATTTATTTTATTTTATTTTATTATGCAGTTATATTTTAATTTAAATAAATTAAAATTTAGAAATATATTAATTTAAATTTAATTTTAAAACTATAAAACTTAATCTTGTAATATAAACATAATTTCATATTTAAAATAGAATAGATTAATATATAAATGTTTTTAACTTTTTATATTCCAAATGCTTAGTGATTTACCAAAAAATTTCATATTAGGCTCTTGAGAAAAGAGTATAGAGCATTTACAACTTCAAAATGTTGATAAAAATATATTTCTAATATAGGTGATTAGATAATAATAACATAATACGTTTGTAAATGTTTTGTAGATCTAAAGTAAACTTTGCATCGAAATTGAATTACTATAAACAAATTTGATTCATTATATCATATCCGAACTGCATTAATTGTTCACACATTCAAATCAGAGTCATACCTAAATTGGAGAGGTGATGACAAGTTTGTAAGACTAACATTTGGGTATTCCAGATTTATAAAAAAATTATAGACTAATTTTTAGAAGATGTGCAATGTGTCGAAGGCATGAATTCATATTCGTATAACTATTCATATAACTTAGTTTCGCATACCAGATGAATCAAATCATATAACTCCGTGTAGGGCTGTGTAGTGGAATGGTAAAATGACATGATCAACCGGATTGAGTCACACTACCATTTATAGTACTTACCCGGAATTCTTTGCGTCACAAGAATCATTTAATAATACAATCCAAATTATTTTTTTTAACAAAATCTTCCGTAAGCCTTTGATTATTCTATAGAGAAAAAATTTCAACTATGACATAATGACGTTGGATTATATGTCGCTTTGGTCCAAGCTTTGGCATTCATATGACACTTGTATGTGGAAAAAAAGAAACGCAAATCCTTTTCCCAAGACTTTTCGCTTACGTGAGATTTGTTACCTAAAGTAAAATTTTCTCAATAAATACACAACAAACCCCATTACTATGTCTTCAAACTCAACAATGTCTTCCACAAAACCACTCTCTCTCCTTGTCTCCATCACCTTCTTCTCCTCTCTCCTCCTCGGCTCATCCTCCGCCCAGTCCGTTCGTGAAAGCTTCCTACTGGTTCCCAGGGAGTGAGTTTCCCGTCACCGACATTGACTCCTCTCTCTTCACACACCTCTTATGCGCCTTCGCTAATCTCAGCTCTCAAACCAATCAAGTCACCGTTGACTCCGCTAACCAACAGAAGTTCTCCACCCTTTTACTCAAACCGTTCCAACGGCGAAACCCTAATGTGAAAACCCTTTTGTCTATCGGCGGTGGAGACGCTAATAAAACCGAGTATGCGTCCATGGGCAAGTAACCCTACTTCTCGAAAGTCTTTCATTGACTCTTCGATAAGACTTGCGAGGTTCGTATGGTTTCCACGGTCTTGATCTAGACTGGGAGTATCCGAACACTGCCACGGAGATGAGTAACTTTGGGACGCTGCTTCGAGAGTGGCGTTTCTGCGGTGTGTAGCAGAAGGCTAGTAGCAGTGGTAGACAGCGTTTGCTTTTGGCGGCTGCGGTTTTCTACTCCAACAACCACTATTCGGATTCTGATACCCGGTTCAAGCAGTTGCCGACAGTCTTGGATTGGTTAATCTAATGGCCTATTGATTTTTATGGACCCGATTGGTCTAGAGTAACCGGTCCACCAGCTGCTTTGTATGACCCTTCAAACGCAGGTACTACAATAACCGACCTAAGAGCATGATTATTGCTAGGAGATATTTTGGAGTCCTACATTTTTTAATATTATTATATGACTAAGGACAAATTAAAGGGACTAAAGCAAATGTGTTGAATATTGGTAGGTCTTTAACATTGTCTTTTATTAGTTAATTAATTTCATTATGATAAGTAATTAAATATTAAAGATATCCTTATATCCTTAAAATAAAACATATAACATTAAAACTGACAACATAAGAAAATTAAAAAGTTGGCAAGGAAAAAAAAAACATTTCATTACGACATTAAAAATTGGGAATTTAAAAACATGAAACATACAAACATCATAAATAAAAGCAAGAAACATTTTATTGAATTATAGAAACCTAAACATTATTATTTGGAAGATGTCCAAGTTTAGCCCATATATGTTCAATCAAATCAGCTTTTAATTGTTCATGGGCTTGTCTATCCCGAACTCTTTGTTCGACGCTGAATTGTGATCACGGGAGCCAAGATTCCGAAAACAAAACCAATGACACCAAGACCTTTTCAAGCCTTGCTTTCTTCTTACCTAACTCAGACACTTCCTTCTCTAAAGTAAGCAGTTTTTGGTCAGTGTAATTGAGGAAGGAACTTTACTTGTCCCAGTTCTGTCTCGTAGTCACTCGAAGAGGTTATACAATCAACCTTCTTTGCGAGCTGCCTATAATGTGTCTCCATGGCTCTCATCTCCTCCATAGCTGCAACATCCCACCATTTCCAAAACATGGCACTCTCCATCGTCCCTATGCTCGCAAGTGAAGTATCTTCGGCCTGGATCATTTCTTGCGTAAGAGGTGTCTAGCAGAGGGTCACCACCGCAGTAGCATCTCTTTGGAATCCAAACTCAACCTCAGGTTGAGGAGGGTACTGAAAGCTCTCTAACTGAGTGTACCTACTTTGAGCTTCGTCCTCAACTATAAGTGCTTTTGTCAGGCTCTGCCCACTCTCTATGTTCCTATCGTAACAATCCTCTGATTGAGAAGGCTGCGTATAGCTATAATCTTGTCCCATTTCCTTAATCTGCAAAATAATAAACGAAACAGTTAGAGAGCTTGGAATTTAAAGACATGAAACCAAACCAGACAGATATAATACAGAGCACTTAAAACAGAAGCAAACATTAAGAACATTCATCACATTAAAGATACTACAGAGTACTTTAAACTTCAGAAGCAAACATTAAGAACATTCATCACGTTTAAGATAATACAGAGTACTTAAAACATAATTTAAAGACTTATTCTAAAGTAGAAACATAGAAAGCCTCAATGCTCAGAATAACTGGGTGACTAGGTTGTTCTGGCAACTTCTTCAGCCTC